>CAUHTR010007827.1:103868-201047 GCA_959609185.1 Schmidtea polychroa
TTTTTTTCAACGTAATTAAATATTTTGATAAAATGGAAATTGTTTTTTAAAAATTATATAAAATTATATTAATGATATTAATAATAATATTAAATTTTCTTCAACTTGCAGTTAAATCAAAAAGAATTAATAATTTCTTCAAATATTTATTTAAGGTGGAAGTTGTTTACAATTTTTTTAATTTTTGAAATAATTTCTGAGCGACAGAAATTACAAATATTTTATAGTCAGTCAATTAACACATGTATTTTTTTAAATTTTTTTATTTACTGTATTATTTATTTATTTTTACTTTATTGCAGAATCACAGAGTTTTAAGCAGATATTTAAAAAATTTTAAATAATTAAATTTTACTAAATATTTAAATAAATTAGAATTTATCTATAAATAATTTGTTTTATTCAGTTAATTTTCCTATTTCATTATTAATGTTGGCTTATTAAATGGTTTCCGAAGACAAATAATTTTTTCTCACTCCACATGTATTACAGTAAGATTTATTGTCAAACAGAAATAACATATATTCAATTTTCAAAAACAATAGTCACAATAATATACCACCAATATTTCTTATTTGAATTTGGAGTAGGTAATCCTACGGAAACCCGCCTCAAACAAAAGCAAATCTGAATCGGCACTAATAAACTAAAAATTTTATTTTAATTTAATAATTATTGAAATTTTCTTTGATAATTCTAGCAATTTTAAGATATCTCCATTTTCTTATCATCAATCAATTTCACAATTTAATTACTAGTCCATGAAAAACCGAAAAATAAAAATCAAATTGGGATATATTATTTCCACTTGACTGGATGTTACCATGCTTGTCAAGTTCGGGGATTTTGTTTACTATTTAAATTGGTTATTGTATTTCAATTTATTATATCTATATTTTTAAAATAACATGCCTAGGGATTCCTCTTCGATTTAAGATATTTATTTTCGTGATAATCCTATCAAAATTATCTGAAACCCAGCAAATGGATAGCTCAAATTCTTTGAACTGTAAAGTTGTTCAGAATAATTTATGATATTCAAAGTTCATGTTAAATTTAAATTTAAATGTTTTAAATAATTTTAAAGATATTTTAAACAAATGATAGTTATTTTCATCAATGAATTAAAATATTTAGTTTAGGAAAATAAAATTTTGATTGATTATTTTCATTTCCTGTGTTTTGATTATTTTTATTCTATTTTCACCATTGTTAAATATTGAAAATCTGTACTGAAATATATCTTGCAATTGATTATAGTAAAATTTAACAAATAGACACCTTAAGCTTCTATTCAAGTCTTGAAATCAGAATTTATGGAACTTTTCTGCCATGTCATTCAAATGGAGTATGGTACTATGTTGATAAATTTATTCCTTGTACTTTCTATAAAATCATTTATCATTTCTTTCAAATTTGTCCAGTTTTCATTTATCTTCAGTCAACCCTTCTATAGATCAATATATTATTTTTAAAAAACTATTTCGGCACTATCTTTTTGAAGTGCGAAACACTAAAATAAGCAGTATTCAAATTGAATGTTAACCATTAATCTATAAGCATAAACTAAATGAAAATATATCCTATATAATATTTATAGATTTAAAGTATTTCTCTCTGCATATACTTAGTAGATAGAAGTGAGGTGTCTAACTCAAAGTCAGCCTCAACCCCCCTCGCCATTTTCATTTTTTAGAAACGCGGTTATGTCCATTTAAACAAAAAACATGAGTCATATGATGTGTCATGCATTGGAGAACAGAGACAATGAGTCACCGGATGAGTCACAATTTTTGAGAAGACAAAGTCAATGAGTTATATCATGACTTTTATTTAAAAATTTTCAAAGTAATTTTTAAGATAGAATTATTTTTTTTAAATTTTTATTAATGAAGTCTAACTCAACCTCCCCCTCCATCCGTATCCATGTTGGTACTGATCTTTTAAATTATGTTTGAGAAAATCAAAATTTTTGACCCTTAGAAGGTTTTGACTCAACATGGTTGAACCCTTAAATGTTCAAATAGCACAAAAATGTAGAGCACACACGACTCTACCAAGATGATAAACATTGTGACCATAAAATAAAAGGGAGTCCTTTAAAACGAAAAGATTATAAAAGTTCTTTGTTAAATGGACAAAGCCAAATTTTTGAAGATTCCAAAAAAGCAGGAAGGGAAGAAAAATATTTTCTTTGTTAAACAATAGTTGGAAAATTTTTTAAATAAAAGTATAACTCGTGCTATGACTCATAACCTTCGTCCTTCCCAAAAAGTGTGACTCATCCGGTGACTCATTTACTCTCTAAAATAGATGTTATCTGATGGAATTTTAACAAAAATTAAATAATTGTTATTGGCAAATCTCTGAATTCTGTCTTTTTTATTAACAATAAAAATCTCATAAATATATCACAGCAATAACAATTAAAGACGATAAAATAATAAAATCAAAGATGCACTGATATCACTAAAGTGCATGTAACAATAACAACTGATTTACACCAAATTATTTAAATGTAAAAGTTTATATTTGTTCCAAGATGATAACTCAAGTTTTCACATCGCATTTGGCGTTTGGTGACGGGATAAGGTGAAAAGTTGTTATACGTTCTTCTACATCACAGTTCTTTAACCTGGATTCACCAAGGGATCTGCGTTATTAGGACAGACTACTGAGAGGAAATTAAACAATTTTATTAAAAACACAAATAATTATAAGTGCCGATAAAACAGTTCACCTTCCTTGACAGCTTTTGAAACTATTTAACCTATTTGCTATTAAAACTATTAAAATGTTATCAAATTTTAGGGTTCCTTGAAGAATATTTTAAACTTAAAGAGTTCCAAACGCCGTTTAAGGTTGAAGATCACTTTTTTACATAACTAAATTAACTTTCAATTCACTTAAAATTATTATTCTTCGTTACAATTTTAAGCTAAATTTACAATCTCCAATTGAACTGATCGTAAAATTTACTGTAGTACTCAGTGTTTAAATTTTTGATGATACCTTCAATTGTGCAAACCCATATTTTCTACTGTTTACTGTGTTCGATAAAAATATGCGGATTAGACAGTTGTTGTGGAGAAAATGAAAGTCCCAGTTTTGTGGTTTGCATCATATGGTCCTGACATCAATAATCAATGTGATCCCTTACCCCAAGTGAATGTTGCCATTAGAAAAATTGGATTTCAACACTCTTACTTCCCAAAAAGTAAAGTCAGAAAAGGCAAAACGTTTAATGAGTAAACTATCATGTGACACGTTTGTGGCAGCCTTTAAAGGAAACCTCATATGAGGTCAATGACGCTTAAAAAGCCATGATGTTTTTAGAGTGAATTAACGATAGATTAGGATAAACTAATTGTGATCATGAGTATAAACTGACAAATCAATTATCAATATTTTCTTCCTTTAGTATTTTTATTTATAAATCAAATTTCTTATGGAATGGATGCAATTTTACGTCATTTAAACATATTTTATCAGTTATTCAACACAACTACATAATTAATTCATTAAATTTTGTTGTCTTCACCATTTTAAAAATCTCTATATAAAAAATTATTCTTCATTTATTTAAATTTTTTTTTCAATTTTTTTTAATCAAAAATAATTTATTATAAATAAAACAATTTCAATTAAGTATTTCTAAGATTTGTTTTAATATATCAATACCATTTATTATGAAGGTATTTAGTTTTCAAGTAATTAAATTTCATCAAAATTTGGTTTTCGAAATTTATTTAAGTTATTTTAAATAATAATTTTTAAAAATTTTTAAATCTGGTATTCATTTTTTTGAAATTTTGAATTTAAATTTTAAATAACTTCTGGAATGAATCATTTGAAAACAAAAAATAAACTTAATTCACCATTTATACCGCTTGAAGCATGTACAGATATAGATGATGACAACATTTATAATGAAAATTCGACTTTATTACAGTTGTAATAATAATTTTAATTATATTAAACTTAAATTTGGTTTAGTAATAATCGCAAACGGACTTTCGAGTACGATGAATTGAGTATTGATGAAATTAAGAATCAACGCCAAAGTTTCCCACAAATTCTGTTACAGAAATTATTAAAACTGAAAACCAAAAATCTTTTAAACGATATTAAATGCGGATTTGTTTTCTGTATTCTTATATTAATAACCGTAAGCTTTAAATCTTTATAAAATAATCAAATATTTATAATAAAGCTTTTATTATTTATATTCAAATTCTATTTTAAAACATTTTATTCAATTTCGATAACTAACTTAAAATTATTAATTCACCAATAAATGTAAATTACAAAGATAAATATTTAAAATCAACCGACGGACACAGACGTTTGTCTAATTGAATCATCCAGCACAAAAGATTTGTAAATATCTAGGTAAGTTTTGATTATTTCATTGGAGCCCTGGAGAATGGTTATTAGTTACTTTTAATTGATTGATTATAATATTAATTATATTTACTAATTGAGAAAGATTTCATTTTTAATTAGGCACAAAAAAATCACTTTATAAAAACTTATTTCCTCCTCGTCTGAAATTTTTGGTATCTTTATGCAGTTTCTAGTATCAGTGCGCCCCTGGCTTGGGTTAACGTATCGTATCTGATCCTTATTTGCTGAGAGAATTGATTTAAAAAATGTTTCTGATTTGTTATAAAGAACTTAAAGCAAATAATATTGATTCATGATTTTGTAATCTCCAAAGTTTTTCGAACTCACCAATTCATATCATTCCATACCTGATGACAATGCAAAACTCTAAATCTATAACTAACTTTATCTATATCTTTATGTCCATACCTATCTCTCAATTTATGTTTATCTATATCTCACTTTCTTTACCTATGTTGGGTTAGAACTGAATTCTAGACAAAAATCTTGAAAATGTGACAAAATATGGTAGTACATAACAGCACACCTAACATTAAGTTAATGTAAATAAAATATATACCACATCAAATAAACAAAGATAATAAAGAGTAAAAATAACCAAAAAGGAAAACATCTAAGAAATAAAATAAAACAAATGCCTTTTCTCTCCGTCCATGATTAATAACCAATCTTTTTGTATGGTGAATCTGTGACGATGTTTATCCACGTGCTCCTTGAGTTTCTGATCCTTCTAGTATGATTTAGTTCTTCCGTTCTTACGTATTCGATGATTTGCTTTAGTTCTTCGTCTTCATGTTGATCTTTTGGCAATTGACAAAAATCTAGATCTTCTGCTACTATCTAGATCTAGCAAGTCTGGAAAGATGAATCTTGACATACAATCGGCATTTGCATTTGCCCTTCCAGCTTTGAATTTTATGAATGGTGAATATTCTTGCAATTGCATGGCCCATCTCATTAATCTACTTGAGGCTTCTTTGTGCTGCCCTAACCACATCAGTGGTTGGTGATCTGTTGTTATGCATATTTCATGACCCCATAGTAGGTATTGAAAGTCTTTAATTGCTTGTATTATTGCTAACGCTTCCCTTTCAGTCACTGAATAATTTTTCTCGTGTTTCTTGAACGTTCTACTGTAGTATCCAATAACTCTCCTTCACTTCGTCATCTAATTGCCTAATACTGCTCCTCAAACTCAACCAATTCATCTCATTCCATACCTGATGTCAATGCAAAACTCTGTTGTTTTCATGGCTCTTTGTATTAATATCGTAAGTTTATACTGTACTATTAAAATATTCACAATTTTTTATTATATTTATTATAAAATGCAACACTAAATGATTTTTAATGATGTTACTTTCGATCTGGTGATATTCGATGTATTGTTTAGATATTGTTCTTATTCAATGGCAATTTATAAATAGCTTTATTCAGAGATCTTGGTTCAAAATATTTTAGTGTATCGGATATAGTTTCCGAAGCCACTATTAATAAAAACTTTTAATATAACCTGTATTTATCGAAGAGGATTAACAATTAATCATCAATACCCATGTACAATTATTTTCCAAAATTTATTAATATGAAAGTTTTTAAGCTTTCCCTTATGATTTATGATTTCCTTTCAAGTTGTCCCCGTGTTCCTAAATTCTAGTGCGGAGTTGACTAGTAAGCAAAATAAAATCTTAACTGTAAAATGTATATCATAATCAAGGTGATCTTGAAGCAGCTATGTATCAAAAGCTTTGGTATTTAACTATTTAGAAGTTAAAGAAACTCAGAAAGGCTGAAAGGCATTTTTCAGAGCAAAACATGAAGTTGTGTTATTAGTAAAACCTATTAAAACTTTGAACATAACATCAATGTACATACTTTGTAACAATTATAGTCAGGAGATTAGTGTGAATAATAAATTTTTTCAAGAAATTTGCTTATAAGTTTACAATGTTGTGAACTAAAATAAAAGAGTATTTTCGTATTTTTGAGAAATCAGTAAGTGAAAAAAATATCAAAATGACTTGTAACTTGAAGAAAACTACTCTTAAAATTGAAGCTAAAAGCGTTTCGTGAAACATTCTGAAACATATAACCTATATTCTGTAATAACAGATTGCTATCAAGTTAGTACGCACTTCCCTAAATGTTAACATTACTTTGTAAATTTACTTGGCCATATTTGCAACCAACTGTGAAATAGTGAAAGGTCATTTTCAATTTTGAAGAGTCCTAAACTATCTAAGGCCAACAATTTTTCAAAATAGAATTTCTGAACTTTAATAAATTCATTGAAGTTTAAGTTCTGAGAATAATAAACCAAAGTGCACAACAAAAGACAGTAAAATGCACATTTTATAATGGGTGACAGTAGATCAGTGGTTCTTAACCTTTTCAAACTTATGGACCCCATAAATATATAATTGGTACCGACGGACCCCTGAAATTGACAGAATTAAGTAACACCCGCAAGTTAAAGAAAAAAACTTCAACTAAATTTAACTTTATTATAGCAACAATAAAAACTTCGAATCAATGCAAAAACAGAATAGTATTATAGCAACGTGTAAATATTTACAAAAAAGTACCTACTGAGACTTAAATTTTTTAACATAAAAATTCAAATGTTAGAATTTTGATGCTACAAAACAGTAAAGAAATGTTACTTATTATATTAGTTACAATATCAAGGTAACATAAAAAAATTGTTTACGATTTTTTGTAAATAGTGCCGCGAACCACTTGGAACCCGTTCGCGGAACCCCTGTGGGTCCATGGACCCCAGGTAAAGAACCACTGCAGTAGATTGAATTTCTTAATTTGGCCTAAATAATCATTATTACTGTTTCTACTATGAATTGTTATACTTTGGCATTATACATGTTTTATATTATAATATAATATAATATAATAATAATTATTATTATTAATTTACTATTACAGTTACAATTTTTAAATCATAAATATATTATATCATAATAAAATATTTAAATATATTTAGTATACACCTAATTCTGTTTTTAGACGAATTGCTTTGTTTTAACACGATTTTCAATATTCTATGAATTTTTTTTTATGTTCTATTAATTTTTTTTATTTTCATTTTTCACAAATTATGTATACATACATTTTAACTTCGCATTATATTCTTCAGAATTCAGTTAGATTATGTCGTTTATATGCGTATGTTTTCTCTTTGGGTGGGATTCCCCGAAATATACATAAAGTAAAAACGTAATGTACTTTGTATGCAATTTAGTTTGGTTTTGAGAATTGAAAAGAAAAGACATTTAATTGTTGTGAATGTTTAACAAGTTATAAGTAAAATAATGTGCTCGTATAAATTTATTAGTTCTGCTAGTATAGATTTATTAACCCAATAACAGGTAAGTTTTAAATAACTTTCAAATCTTTGTATTATTAATTATAATTAGAGATTAAATTTATTTTGGTAACCTTAACATAATGTCACATAATTCGTCTGTAATAAAAACGAAGAAGAAAGCGATCAGTTTAGATACTAAAATTAAAATAAATTTAATCTATAATTAAAATTAAAATTTTATTGTACTTTTGTTGCTTTTTTGGTATGGAACCAATCTACTATTTTTCCATTAAGCCAATATCTTTTTTTACACGAAATTTTTAGGAACGTATCTATCGTGTAAAAACAGAATTATGTGTATATTGAAAAATGTTTTTTTAAGAAAAATTAATAAAATTTGTCTATAAAATCTGTAATTTTTCTATCTTATCGATGATGTTAAGAAAACTGTCGAAATATATCATAAATCGAGTGATTGAGTTGCGCTTTCTTATAATAAAAAACCATTGCTATATTTATTTAATTAAAATTATTGAAAATTATACTCATATTTATTCAACTTCTATTGAAAATCTTAGCAATGTTTTTTTACAGTATTTATTTTATGGGAAGTTTAATTATGCAATTTTCTCTAGATTTTAATAGCCATAAATCCTGAACAACATTTTGATTACCAGGATTATAGTGTTTCAAATATTTTTTCCCAGTTTATTAATAGATCAATTCCTAAGCACTCTGCGGCTGTTCGTGTAAGATTTCGTGGCTCATTTGTGTTGGGTAACACGCCACAATATTCCAATATTACTATTGTAATTTCAAACGTGAGATGTCTTGAAAAATATAATCACAGTAAAGGTGCTTTTAAATCAGGCTGTCTGGAAGTAAATTTTTAACATGTATTTTAATTTTTAAATAACATTCTTTTTCAAATGGTACTCATAATATAAATAGCTTCTCTAAGTGCATTATAAATAAATTACATACACAAATTTTCTTTGTTAAAATAGTCATTAAAACAATGGATAGTAATTATGGAAAAAAATTATAATTAAAACAATTCAAATGCAAAAGAATATTATTAAATTAAAATTGTATTTATCAAAAGTTTGACTATGAATCAGTAAATACAGGGGTTATCATCATATTTTGATATTCTTTCAATCAATTTTGACATTTTTTCAATCAATTTTAACAAATATTATTACTATGAAAATTAAACTGTATTATATTTAAAGTTAATAAATATGTAAGAAAAAACTTAATTTTTATACATCAAAAATCTCCTCTTTTCTCAAACATTTGGGGATAAATTCAAAAAAATGTCTGTAATAGTCATTACAATCTTGAGAAGTTATATTTTAAGGCATATTTTCAATAGCAGCTATTATTTCGGGCTCATTGTTAACTCCTTGAGCTCTAATCAATTGTTTCCACTTTGAAAACATATTCTCAATCGGGTTGAGAAATGGCAAGTATGGCTGTAAAAATAATATTCTACATCCACTTTCTGAAATATGGTATTTGTTGCTTCAGTTTTATGAAACGCAACATTATTCATGATGGAAACTGCAGATTGAATGTTTCTGCTTTGCAACTCGGATATCAGAAATTTGATAAATTCCCCAAAACTATCAGAATTATAAGTTCTTGTTTGAGCTTTGTAACTAATAATTTCATGCCTATTCATAGCGCAGCATACATATACATTTCTAGATCTGATGCTCGAAACAACTTGGATTGGTCATGTACCAACCAAAGATCTTCCTCCTTCGCTTCTCATAGAAACATTGAAACCCACTTCATCAATAAAGATGATGTTATTATCATCTGTCGTGGAAAGCATCTCCATGAAAGAGTTGGCATATACAGCTCTTATATCAAGAGTAGAAGCATTATTTCTTCTCTCTGGAATATTAAGGATTCTTTTGAATGTATATGAAAATGATCTTATATACCTCGACAATGTAGGTAAACTGACCTCCACATTCATATTATTAGCGCATTTTTTCTTGATTTCATTCAATGCGCAATTGTCATCAATCCAATCAAGCACTTCTTTCTTGAGATTCAGAAAGAGATTGTCGGCGTACACCACCTTTTTGTCTTCTAGTGAATTGTCCAGACTCGTTATATTTTTTGATAATAAAATGAACCGTTGTCCTTTTGAACCTCATAATTCTTGAAATCTTAGCTACGCTATTTCCATCGATATATGACTCGATAATCCTTCTTCTATCATCATCTGTAATATGATCATTAGCCATTAATGGGCTGAATGTATTTGTTAAAATTGATTGAAAAAATGTCAAAATGCAATGATAACTCCTGTATATCGATGTTTTTGATATTCACGAATTTTCGGCACAGCTTTTTTTTCAAGCACATTTTTCAATAACATTAAATTTTTCGAGAATATTTTGTGATTTAAATAGTCGCGAAATCCACGTACTGATTCTCTTTCATTTATTTGCAGTCTTCGCCAAATTTAGTATTTCCTTTTCTCCATATGTGAGGCCAATTATTTGGATATAAAATACGAATTCATTAATTTCTATATTATAACAACCAGGGCAAGGAATAATTTGCATTTAAAATTGAAAATTTTGCATTTATAAATCGATAATTTTGCATTTATGAATGATTGATATTACTGTTAATTTTTAAAATAAAAAATAAATAAGTGTTAAAAATGCTTTTACGACCAAATTTACAAATTGTTTATTCTCAGGCTGTAAAAATGTCTGAGTTCCTATTTGATTTTGTATGGAAGCAAGCTGTGTATGCTTTTTTGACTTACGGTGGCTATCGATTTATAATTAAAAAATTTATAATTAAAACAATTTAAATGCAAAATATTTTAAAGCCAAAGAATATTATTAAATTAAAATTGTATTTATTAAAAAGTTTGACTATGAATCAGTAAATATATCGATGTTGTTGATATTTACGAATTTTCGGCACAGCTTTTTTTTCAAGCACATTTTTCAATAACATTAAATTTTCCGGGAATATTTTGTGATATAAATAGTCGCGAAATCCACGTACTGATTCTCTTTCATTTATTTGTAGTCTTTGCGCCAAATTTCGTATTTACTCTTCTCCATATGTGAGTGGTGCATTTTCTCGGGTCAATTATTCGGATATAAAATACGAGTCCAATTATAATAAATATAGTTTCGTCATCGATATTTAGAAGTCGTTCTTCGATAGTTTTTTTCAGTTCACCGTAAAATGTATTTGGATCGATAGCAGGTTCATTTTTCTTATTATTTTTGTGGTTTATTCTTTTTTAGGACTTTTCTATGATTTTTAACAAAAAAATTTCATCGATAATTTTTTAAACTTAATACATTAAAAAGAACGACGTACCGGTATATATTGTCCCACAGAATTTCTAATAGTTACTAAAATAGTTTAAATGCTTACAAATGCATTGGGATCTTGGATTTTAGTACTGTACGGTCATAGGCTCGTAAACAAGTCCAAACCTGTCTGCTTTATTGTTGTTTGCGGTCTGCTTTTTTTTCTTTTCTATAAAATTTTGTTAGTCTAGATGTTGCTAACAAACAGTAGACACGTGTAACGCATATTACTAACTGTGTGCTGTGCTCGGAATTGCCAAGTAAGCTATTTGTAATTTTATTTTACTTATTTAGTGTGCAGCAATAGTTTTTATGAGTTTTTTATATCCAAAAATAAAAATGTGACTTATATGTCCCAATAGTGTTAATTATTGGGATATTATGTCCCATCAGTATTGAGTAACCTATAACTTTTAAATTTTCTTTTTAGAATGGATAAACCTTTGTCAGATCATTTATTTAAATATTTGTTTTTCCCGTCAAACTAAATTAGCAATAAATATTTTGTGCTATAAATATTATATGAATTATTAAAATAAAAAAAATCGTATTGAAAGGGTTAATGATTATATATTTTATTCGTTGACCAGAATAGAAATTGAAAAACAAAATCTCATAAGAGGAAATTTCATATAAAAATATATTTTTAATGTTAAAAAAGAACCGGAACACCGTTTGGGTTGAAATGAAGACCTGTTCCCAACAACTCAGCAAGTAACAACGGTTATATAGTTACATAATATGGATAATGGTTGCTAGTAAATCACAGACAGCCACGGAGATTTTTTAATTTTTTATATATTTTCACGTCGAATTGCTTAATGTTAATTTTAATATGTATTTAAATTTAAAATTTATTTTATTAGATATTAATATTTTATTATAAGAACTTTTTTTCCAATTTCACCACTGATTATTTTTTTCCATTGAATTTATTAAAAAGAGAGCTTGGAGACTATAAATCAGTAATATATCGATGTTTGTTGATACTCATGAATTTTCGGCACTGCCTTTTTCAAGTGAATATGATCATTACTGCATTTATCAATTATTTTTGGGGGAAAATAAATTTATTTCATATTTTATAATAAATTTATTGGTTTAATTATATTCTAATTATTTAAATAATATTTCCTATTATTTATATTTTATTTTATAAAAAAGTTTTTAATTTTAATTTTAAATTTTAATTTTAATTCCAAATCCAAACCCATATTTAAATAAATGTCTCAGGGAATATTTTTTAATTACGTTGAATGTTGACGGTTTAAGTTTCTTGATGTAAAGAGTCTATGCGGCTAATCTTTGCAATGTATTTTAAATATTTTAGACAATATAGAAATAAAATATTTATTTTTTATTTTATTTACAAAATTATTGATTTTGATAGGTCTGGCCAATTAAAATAGCAAACGTAGATACTGGACGAGATGAAGAAACATATACGAAATATTTTGGAATAGATCCAGAGTAAGTAAAATATTCATTTTCAAATTAAAGTTCAAGTGGTTTGTCAGACTATTTTAATATTTATTATAGTATATTAATTTCACAAATTTTTCGGTTTTATTAAACTAACTGCAATTTTATTACTTATTGTACACCAGTATTTTTATAATTTTAATTATTTTGAATTATTATAACTAGTTAATACCGCGTCTCCAATATTGGGTTCCGTGAAGTAAACATAAAGATTCCGACAGAAAATTTTAAACATATTCATTAATTTCTATATTATAACAACCAGGACAAGGAATAATTTGCATTTTAAATTGAAAATTTTACATTTATAAATTGATAATTTTGCATTTATGAATGATTGATATTAATGTTAATTTTTAAAATAAATAATAAATAAGTGATAAAAATGCTTTCACGACCAAATTTGTTTATTCTCAGGCTGTAAAAATGTCTGAGTTCCTATTTGATTTTGTATGGAAGCAAGTTGTGTATGGTTTTTTGACTTACGCTGACTATCGACAGAAGTTTTACGACTGTGATCTACAAATATGGCTGCACAAGTTGCAAATCAATTTTTGTGTCGGATGACAAGAAAACTCACCTTTGAATTCACGCAGAAATCGTTTAATATTGTCGAGGACCGTTTTTTGGTTTTTGACCATGAGCGAAATTTTTAAAAAGAATTGAACATCGTTAAAATTCAAACAAATAACTTTTTACTGAAACTTTATAAATGCAAATATATTTTGCATTTATGAAATGAATTTTGCATTTTTTTGCATATTTTGCATTTTTGGCAAATACTTGCTCTAATAATAACAATTATATATAATTAGAAAATGAGAGTTAACTATTTAATATTTTAATTTTCAAATATTTCTTCTTTAATGACAAATAAAAAAATATTTAAATGCTCGATTTAGTTATAGTATGTATTATGGAGAAATGAATATTGTATAATTGTATATTGTGTAATTGTTGTCTAATAGGAATTTGTAGAGCCCAACAGCGTCACCTTTAAAAATTGTATCGGGACTGATGGGGTGAATGTGTGTGCTAACAATAATAAATTTATAAAATCTTTTATTTAAATAATATAAAAAAAACAGTTAACATACCCAAATCTTAATAATTATAATTCACATAATCTTCATATCCACAGTAGCAATAATAATTTTTTCGTAGTTTACTATAGAGAATTAACTATATAGTTTTTTAATAAATGATAATAATATTAATAATAATAATAATAATAATAATAATAATAATAATAATAATAATAATAATAATAATAATAATAATAATAATAATAATAATAATAATAATAATAATAATAATAAAATTAACAATCCAATACAGAATGCCTTGATTATTTTTGTTAATATTATTACTATCAGTTATCAATTTACTGTACATTATCTGCAAACTATACTTGACTTAGGAAATAATTTAGTTATAATCTAGTTGGAAATTTTGTAAATATATTTCTGCTAATTATATTTTACAAAATAATAATTATTCAATTGATTCAAATATTAGCTAAACAACTTATCTGTGAAATTGTTCATAATAAATGACTTCAAATGTAAGAAAATGAATTGTTGATATTTAAATAAAACTTGGAAAATTGGCTAAAAGTTGAACTTTAACTAATACAACTATTTTTTCCGTATCTACGGAAGGATACTTTTAGATGTTACGAGAACATCTTTTAAATCAGTGATCTTCAAACTTCAAAAGCTCGTGGAACCCTTATGTGAAATGATGCGTTAAATTGAGGGATTTCATGGAATCCTAGGGTTCTTCGGAACAGTTTGAAGACTACTGTTCTAAATTGTTGTCTAAATCCTTTTCAATAAATAAAGCCATAATCCAAAAATTTATTAATGTTACAATATTGTTTAATTTTTAAACAAACTTTTTCTATCTTGATTCTCGTTAGATTATTCAAATTGTTGTAAGAGCTTTTGGTATATTTTCTGGATTGCAAATTTATTTGATCGATTAACAAAAGCACCACATGGTTATCCAAAATTGTTTATCTTCCAGATATATTTACCAAATTAAATTAAATATGTTAATGCGAAAGATTTAATGCGAAAGATTATTATTGTCTCGTAAGTTAGATTTTTGAACTTCAGTAGTTAATCAAAAATAATTTGGACTGCTTTCCAATACTTCATCATTTTTTAATAGAATCGGAACAACCATCTTTGCCATCTATTAATCAGTATTTTTTATCATTTAATGTAAAAATGTATAGCTGGGTTCAAAATCCAGTTATTCAACCACAAAAAATACAAGTCGAATTTTCTGCTGCGTATTTTGAAAAATTAGTTGAAATTAATTCCAACAGCCAATTAAATCAAAATTTTAAAGAAGTTTCGCTCATTGCTTTTTGGAGTGAATTACTTGAAGAATATTCAGAACTATCAAAATGTGTAAGCTGTATATTGTTGCCATTTATGCGAGACAGGATTTTCACTGTATTCGGTAACTAAAACAAAGTATCGAAATCGCCTTGACGCCGTACCAGATATGAGAATACCATTATCATTTTATAACTCCTACTTTAAAAAAATTTGCTAACAAAGAAAATTGTGCATTTCTCAAAATGAAATTTTTGTAATTTCTCATTTTATATAATAGAAATTGTCATTAACAAAATGTATTTAAATGTTTTTTCGGGACCATTTTTCTGTATTGTCAAAAGAGTAAAAATAGAGGAAATAATGTTATTTTAATATTCCAAAATGTCAAGATATTATACAGATATATTGAGTTGGCACATTTCGAGCAGTAGAATAGGTTAATTTAACCGCTAAATTCATCAAATAAATTACCAATTAAAATTTGACTTTATAAATGACCTATTGAAACTTGCAATACTCAATGAAATATGAGAAATAGGGAATAAAGACTGAAGTTCAATTAGAATTTTTGAAATATTTAATTATTATTATAAAATTAATTTAGATTTGCTGACGGAGAAATAAAAATGGAAATAAATACAAAATCTGATACACCGATTTCTATTGGAATAAATATTATTTTTATGGCCTATTCAGTTTATTATCAAATTATATATTCATCTATTATATTGCTTGGGGTCTATGTGTTGATTATTTTTGATGTAAATTTAAATTTTTTTATTTTTTATTTACTTGAATTCAGCTTGTTCATCGATCAATTGCGGCTATCTTAGGTTCTCTTGCTGCCCTGGCCACTTTGTCAACATTGAATTTGGTAAGCGGTTGATAATTTAATACTTATCGATATTACTTACAAACAATCAGTAATGCAATTAATTCAATTTAGAGACCTCCTCTTTTAACCATAATATCCTGGTTGGATTTCGATACTTTGAATTTACTTTTTGGAATGATGTTAATTGTGGGTATTTTCTCCGAAACTGGTTTTTTCGATTGGATTGCTTTTAAGGTTTAAATTTTTTTTTATTTTCTTTTATCATGCTAAGTGCGAAGTATATAATTAGGGTTGCCAGATTTTCGCCAAGACAAACCGGGACGTCTGGCAACCCTAGGTAACTATATAAAAAATTAAAATAATAAACCAAGTATAAATATAAAAATCAATAAACTCACATATTTTTAAATAATTTAATAGCTTTAAATATTGTAAATAAAAAAGTAACTTTCCCACGACGGCCACAGATTAAATTAAACAAAAACAAAACTTAACCATCTGTCATTCATAACAAAAACAAACTACCCAACAGGAAAAGTTTCATATTAAAACCCATCGAACAAGAAAGCTAATTCGAAAAATAGAAAAAGTGTGATAAATAAACGAAACTTTGGAGGCAGTTGTCCTCCAAAATTTTTAATTTTGTTTGCAATATTGCAATGCAAAAAAACCGGGACAATTGAGCGTCCCGAAGACCTCTTTCGGGACACCGGGGCAATGATCTTAAAACCGGGAGGTCTGGTAACCCTAATATAATACAGTAATTGAATTTCCAAATGTTGTGAAGTAGTCTTTCTTATTTATTTGTTTAATAAATTGAATAACCTAAACATTAATTGACAAGCTTTCAAAATAGAGTTTAATTACTTTTACTGCCAGTCAAAACATTTATTGAAAACTCTAATAAAAAAAAGCAAATGAATTTTTTATTTTTCTTAAATAAAATTTAACCTCCATTGAAACCCTTCGCTTGCCATCAAACATATGAAATGCGCGAGAGATTAATCCATTTATAAACTAATATTAAACATTCATCACCAAATCTTAGCAGAGAAATTTCATTGACTTGAAAGATGACTTAGTTCTTTGGCTAAAAAGAATTTTCTGCCTTTTAATGATTTATAAGAAACCAACACTATTGATTGAGTAAACTATGAATTTTACGTACAAACGGAAATGAAGTAAAAAAACGTGA
Source organism: Schmidtea polychroa (assembly GCA_959609185.1). NCBI lineage: Eukaryota > Metazoa > Platyhelminthes > Tricladida > Dugesiidae > Schmidtea > Schmidtea polychroa. The sequence goes on from CAUHTR010007827.1 coordinate 120,823, forward strand.
ATGAATCCAAATAGTTGACGATAAAATAAATATCTGTTTTGTCGACAATTGAGTGACGTCCATCTCATTAAAAATATTTCTAGCCTTAAATTCCAATGGGTAAAAATGTAGTTATTAATTTTTTATGTAAAAGAGAATGTGAGCTGTCACGAGTAAATCTAATTTGACAGACAATCTTTGTAGATTAATTTATTATGTTTTCACAACAGTGATCTTGAAATTTATTTTCTTAGGCGTTTAAAATCGCTCGTGGTAAACCATGGCCATTATTGATAATATTGTGTTCGGTGTCTGCGGTAGTATCGGGATTTTTAGACAATGTGACAACAGTGTTATTACTGACTCCTGTTACTATCAGATTGTGTGAAGCTTTGAAAATGGATCCTAAAAGAGTATTAATTGCTGAAGTGTTATTTTCAAATATCGGTGGTACTGCAACTGCTATAGGTGATCCACCGAATGTCATATTAGTTTCTTCTAAAGAACTGAAGGATAATGTAAATTTTAAATAATTTTTAAATATGGGATTATTTGATATTCTAAGTCACATATATTATATAACAAAATTCTATCTTAAAATCAAATTTACAGCTTCAGTGATACTTTGATAATATTCAATATTTGATTGGTTAATTACTAATACTAGATAAAGTTGTAGAAAATAATTTTTGATATTTTGTTATAATGAAAATAAATGTAATATTCATAAAAAGAAAACAGATTAAAGATGACAAAAATAAAAGATTTTAATGATTGGTTAATATTATTCATTTTTCAGTATTCATCCTTTATCTGGATTAAACTATCTAACATTTTATTAAATTTGATTTTGGATTACTTATAATTGCATCTATTTTTCATTCGCGCCTGGTTTAAAGTTCTTGAAAAAAATAATGAATTTCGAAAAGGTTAGTTCTATGTGTAGTAGGAGTCTCGTTTTATGAGCTTTTCTTTTACAATTTTACTTTTTATATGATAGTTTTAGTTCGTGGTTTTTTTTGTAGGATATAAATTAACAAATGAACCGTAACTCATAAATTTCACTGACTCCGCTGGGCAAAACGGTAAAATTTCCTGTTATTAGTTGTTTGTTGATTGAAATTAATAATTATTTATATAGTAGTACCTACATTTATAAATTTTTAAAAAAAAATTATTACTAGAAAAAATTTAGTCGAGTTGTATTAGATAATAAGTTTGCACGTAATGTGATACTGATATAACATATTTACACTTTTAAAAATGTAAAAATAATTTGAAGTTATTTATTTATTTTCCCTGTTTAGTGTGGAAAAAAATCTAGCAGCCCTATCGATGTTATATATTATATTATTTATTAGTATTAGATTTTATTTATAAAACATTTACATAAGATATTATTGATATTATTGGATTATTTATATTAATTATTCGTCAATATTATACTTCGTTATGATTGACTATTCATATCTATGTCATAATTTTGTAAATTAAATAAAGATTCCTGATACAATTCTTTTGTAGTTAACACTCACAATTTTTCATTTCAATAACGTATTGCGGTTGTGATATTTCCTATTTTTTAAACTTAATAGTAGGTTTGTTTAAATATTTCATTTGATTATTCGATTTACATTTCAAAACATATTCGGGATAAATAAATAATTTTTATTATAATGAAAATCTAACTAAATCGTAATTTAACATTATATTTATTTACCCACTCATAATTTCCATAATAAATAAACCGTACATAAAAATTGTAGATCACTTCCTCAAACAATAACGTGAGCAATAATAGCCTGAGTTCCTTCACGAAAATTTATGAACAATGACCCATTATAAATAATTTTTAATTTTCCTTGAAAATTTTAAATAAATATGAATATAACTCAAATAAAAAAAATGATTTTTAAGCAAAGTCTTTGAATAGTATCAGTGACAATGATTCATGACAAAAATACAACATAAGTGTTATTTTCAAAGATTTATACCACAAGCTCATAAATCATTGATAACACGAAGAGTTCTAATAATATATTTCTTAGTTAGTTTATCGGAAGATTAGAACTTTTTAATGGCTGTTAGATAGTCATATTAAGCGCTATCGGATTTCTTTTTATGAGAATATATAAATAATAAAATTAATTTATATAAAATATAATTGATATTAATAATTTTAAGGGAGTTAACTTTGCAAATTTTACTCTTCATATGAGTATTGGATCACTTTTTATTCTCATCTTCTCTCTACTATTTTTAAGATTTTTATATCGAGATTTATCAAGCACAGTTGGAGATGATGACACATACAGAATTGTTGGTAGGCATCATTATCCGTGAGTCAGTTCATGCTATTTTCTCCTTAGAATTAAAAAGAGAAATCGAAGTCTGGCGAAGAAGTGCCTACACAATTACAATAGCATCTCAAGAAGAAGCCACTGTTAGAGCATTGTTGTTGGAAAAGGCTGTTCAGCTTGAACATGAACTTGGAATTCAGAAACACGTCCGAAGGCCATCGGCACATTTTCATGAAACTCTTAAGGAAATGGAAGATAAAGTATTGAAAATTTTATTTTCCTTTTTGTTTCTTAAATTGATCAATCAGTTTATTGTTCATTTAAAAGTTTTAAACATTTTAATTAGTTTTCTCAAATTCTCGTTGTAAATAAAAATGTCAAAGCAAATTTCAAAATAATTTTAAATTTTATTATTAAATGTTATTTATAATTATTCATAATTAATATGCGATGCGTTCAATAAGTCCATGGCCTAAAATGAAAATAAAAACATAAGAACTTTTAGATCAGTGAAAAAAAAGAGCCCCAGTAAAAAATAAATCAAAAATATTATCAAAAAATCATAAAAAATTAATATTCATTAATACTTGTGTTATAATTATTATAAAAAAGATAAAACGTATCATATTTTTATTAATTATAAAAGAACCTGCAACAAACATATCACTTTACGTTTTGGAAGCATAACTGGATGCAGGGCGTTGACGAATGCATAAGTTGTAAGGAGTGAACAAATTTTATATTTATCGGTCTTTTGTACATATTAGCGACCCATCCCGGGGTAGTAATAATAATAATTATTATTTTTATTATTATTTATTATTATTATTATTATTATTATTATTATTATTATTATTATTAATATTATTATTATTATTATTATTATTATTATTATTATTATTATTATTTATTAGTATTATTATTATTATTATTATATATTATTATTATTAGTTATTATTTTATTATTATTATTATTATTATAAAGTGATGATTTCTTGGTAGCAGCAAGTATTATTTAAAACAATAAAATGATAATTTAAACCTTCTGCTGCAAATAATGTATTTAATGAAAATATTTTCGACTATAAGATAGTCCTTGTCAATTTTTTCATTAAATACATTATTTGCAGCAAAAGCTTAAATTATCACTTTATTATTATTATTATTATTATTATTTATTATTATTATTATTATTATTATTATTATTATTATTATTATTATTATTATTATTATTATTATTATTATTATTATTATTATTATTATAATTATTATTATTATTATTATAGTATAAAATGATGATTGCTTGGTAGCAGCATTTATTATTTAAAACAATAAAATGATAATTTAAGCCTTTTGCTGCAAATAATGTATTTAATGAAAGAATTTTCGACTATACGATTGTCCTTGTCAAGGACTATCGTATAGTCGAAAATTCTTTCATTAAATACATTATTTGCAGCAAAAGGCTTAAATTATCATTTTATGTTTTATTATTATTATTATTATTATTATTATTATTATTATTATTATTATTATTATTATTATTATTATTATTATTATAATTATTATTATAAATTTACCATTTTTAGTATTGTATCAAAGATAAGTGGCTTTTGATAAAGTGCTCTATCGTACTTTGTATAGTCATTTTTTCATTTTTTCTTTCGTCGATCATAACTGGATTTTACTTAGATTTAGGTAAGTTTTTAATCAAGTCAAGCTTAATTCTGGCTACCAATTATGCTTAAATGATTGATTTAATAAAAAGTCCGATTGCTTTTGATTCATAATTGTTTGTTTTAATTAAGCGTTTAATTTATTATTATTGTTGAAGGCGAGTTAACTTTTTCAGATTTCCTTGTAGTTGTACAATATTTAGGGGTCTCTCTAAATGGTTAGATGCATAAACAGTGGATAATAGGCACCACAAGAGGTATTTAATACCTCATGGAACAAAAATAACATTTATAAAAGAAGTAAATGCAATTTTTAATAGAAATATAATAATGGCACCAGATATCTCATTGTAAATCCACCACTAAGTATTTCCCCCAAGGAAAATGAGACACAACTGTATTAGCAGTATATCTGTAATGTATATCTGTGTGATAATGTATATCTGTGTGATACAGGTCACTGCTGAGAGCATGTGAGCCAGCTGGTGCAAAATTTGTCTTGTCAATACATGATCACTAATTGAGGAAACGCTTGAAGGGGTATATGTTTGGTTTAAATACTTCACCGAATGTTACAGAAAAAGATATTTACAAAACAACTTCAAATATATGATGGCGACATGCAATCGACACTAAATCATTTTAAAGTGCCTAACATTAGCTATCAGTCTTCTCTTTGCCATTAAGTATACTAGGCATAAGCGCACCATCCAAATACAAAAGAAGAGGATAATATACAATGAATCTCAATTTGTCTTTATTTATACGGGCTTTTATTCTATGATTTCGAACGATACTACGTGACAAGAAAAAAGTCTCTAACGGGTGACCGATAGATTCAACTGAAGCCCCTGGTAAAAATAGTTGACTTTCTTATTTAGCAGGAATGTGAAGGATGAGAAGTTGATGGACGGAATATATTAATATTAATCACATGCTGATTCAGAATCATCATTAATTTCACGGACTTGTTATTACATATCAGCTGTTGTATGTTAATATCACTTTTCTCTTCTTGTACAGTTGTTGAGTTGCTACATATCTTTTCTTTTTTGCTGCCGATTTAGCATTCAATCCTGCAAAACTAGAAGTTGAAGGATCTTCAATTTGACTAGCAAGAAAGTCTTAATCAATTCTTATTAGTGCCAAACCATCGTTATGTACAATAACAAATATATCTTTGTCACATTTGAACATATTTTCTTTCATGCGATAAAACTTTGACTGTTTCTTCCTATTTTTCTTTAACGCTATATATTTGTTTTATAATTTAATCAATTTCTTTTCAACATAATAAACTCGGGAAGTTGGAATTCCGGCTTTCTGCCAATAAGGGAAAACTGGACCGACAACGATTTTACAGGCTTCTTTAATTGCTATCCTATATTCGATGTGATGATAGATGAATTTAAGAACTTGTTTTTATAGGGTAGTCATGAGCAGATTAAGTATTTTGTTGGCATCCCAAGTAACCACACTTTGATGAAGTGAGTGTTTCACACATTAGTATGTCAGCAGAAAATTAGTTAGTGGGTTTGTTGTGAATAATAAAGTTGATATTTTTGTATTGTAAAATGCATGTCATGCACAATATTTACTGTTTTATTAATTATGTTTTATTTATATTTTATTGATAGAATATAATTAAAATAGGTTGGATAGCATTTTTTGGCGCTATTTGGATTATTGTTTTGTCTGATTTTGCCAATTTAGAAGTTATTTTAGACAAAGTTGAATGGGCTACTTTGATATTTTTCGCAGCTCTTTTTGCATTAATGAGAGGATTAGAAGAATTACATCTAATAACATTCATTGGCCGGGAAATTTCCAATTTAATTTTATTAGTTCCAGAAAATAACCGTTTATTGGTCAGTATAATTGTGGTAATATGGATGTCAGCCTTAATTTCGAGCTTCATTGACAATATTCCCTTCACAACTGCAATGATACCGATTATTCTTGAATTGGGTAATTATATGCCTATTTTACCATTGGTTTGGGCTCTTGCTTTTGGAGCATGTTTGGGTGGTAATGGTACACTAATTGGTGCGTCAGCTAACGTTGTTGTTGCTGGTATTGCTCAACAGCATGGATACAGTTTTTCATTCATGGATTTTTTTAAGTAATTTATTTATTTTTAATTTTTTGATTATATATTATAATTTCAAATAATTTTCATTAATTTGTTTGTTTTAATAATATATATTAGAAGCTGCTAATTATTTTTTAAATCCGGTTCAAAAGTTAATGACATAATTCCAAGTATTTATTATATGACATATTGTATAATTTTAAACAAATTTTCAGCGTTGAATAAAATATTTTCGAAACAATTTATCAAAATTTCAATATTTAAAATATATTTATTTAAAAATTTTTCATTAATAAAACTTCTTTTTTTAAAAAGCTATTTTAATTTTTAATTCAAAAATTTCAACTTAAAAAATCCAATATAAAAATTATTTAAAAGTTATTTTAATAGTCAATTATTTACAATTTAAAATTATTTTGATAAATCATTGAAATATTTAATTCTCAGCTGAAAACACCTCACAATATACAAGTGATAATATTAATAGTTTCTTTTTATAAATTATTATAATTACTTTCAATGACAAAATTTTAATCTAATTTTTACACAGTTTCATAATTTATGTGGTTATCATTTAAATTTAAAATAAATATTATAAACTTTCTGTAATAATTACACAGTCCTAAAAAACTCCTCAATTGTTTTAAACATTTTGATCTTTGAAACTCTTTTATTGCTTCTATTTTAGCTTCATCGACTTTAACACTTTCGCAAGTTATAATGTGACCAAGAAACTTTGTTTCCTTCACCAAAAATTTGCATTTTTCAGGATTTATTCTCAATCCTATTTCTTTTATTTTTTATAATACTTCATTTATTCTTTTTATATGATCTTCTTTGTCTTTTGAGAATATTAAAATATCATCTAATACACTATAGCAATTTTCCATAATAAATTTCCTAAAACCATATTCATTAATTTTTGGAATGTAGCTGGAGCAGCGGCAATCCCGAATGGCATCCTATTAATGCAGGAACTGCCCAGATCTTGTTGAGAACGCTGTCTTTTCTTGCGAATTTGCTGTCAATTCAAACTGATAATATGCGCTTCCCAGATCAATGGTGCTAAAGTACATTGATCCATTTAATGAATCTAACATCTGTTCGATATTAGGTATTGAGTAGATTTGTCTTTCCGTCATTTTATTTAAACTTCTAAAATCTAAATATAATCGAATATCATTTTTCTCCTTCCAGACACATACTAACGGCGTATTCCATGGTGAGTCACACTTCCTAATTATGCCGTTTTCTTCTAAATTTTTAATAGCTTATTCAATCTTTTCTTCTAGGTGGGCTGGCTGTCTTCTTGGGTTCAAATGATTGGTCCTTCAACAGTTTTAATATTATGTTTTAATAGATTGGTTTTGCCTATATCCCACATCTATCATAAATACTTCGGCATTTTTTTTTATTACTCCATAAAGCTTGTTGTCACATCTTAATCCTATTAATTCTATTGCTCTTTTAAATTGAAGTTCATCGCTCGTTCTTTTCCCAAATTTGGCTTCAATGTTGCATATTTCTATATTATTATTATTATATTCGATTGCATTTGCGCTGTTATTTCCGATAATTTTCATTAATTTAATGTCAAACCTACGTAATAAATCGATTCCTCCAATTATCGATGGAGATACATTTTCAACTACTACAAAACAATATTTTCTTCTCTATTTCCTATATTTATTCTAAGCTTGAGTCTTCCCAAAGTTTTTAATGGACTACCATTTGCGCACCAGATTTTGTATCCGTGTTTGTTTAAAACTGGATTTCCGATCTATTTTATAATCGAACATTCATTCTAGCTCCTGTATCCAACAAACAATTCTTAAAGTAATTAGTTATGCCTATTATTACACTAAGACGTCCACCCATTTTATCATAAACAATATTGTACTGATCCTTTTCCAAATATGTTTCACTTCTATTTTGTATTCTACAGTCACATGTATCAAATATTCTATCCTTTTCATTATGTGCATAAATCATATTTTCTGCTTTTTTTAATTATTTTACGTCATCTATCGTTAAAATTTTAGTACAATTATTTCCGCATTTTTTTATTGATTCGCTTTTTTAAAATTTGTTTCCAGCTCATTATTTTTTTCAACTATATCGATATTTCCTACAATTCTACTGCTACAATTATTTCTAATTACATTATTTTCATCCAACATTTTATTATTTACTTTATTTAAATTATCTACGAAAGGAATTATACTATTCACGTTATTGTTAATATTTTCTACGTTATATACATTACTTTACTACTAATACTATTTATATATTTATATCTACTTATACATTTATACTGGCATACACAATCACCATTATTACCCATTAATTCATTGCTCCGATCATCTCGCATAAAAATGAAGATTCTTGGTTTGGGTAGTCTTCGTCTTGATATAAGATCTTTTCGTCGTTCTCGGCTTGATCAGTCTGAAATGCGGCTACCTGTTTCCGTCTCGGTGGTCCACGCTCGTCTGCGTATCTTCTTCTGTCTGTTTGATTCCAATCGTAAGTGGCCTCTTCTACCGCATCCTGAGCACGATATTGATCGGCATTCTTTTCTGTTGTGTCCAATATCTTTACATGCAAAACATCTCATCTCTGCATTCTGTGATCTCTTATTGCACTCTCTGGATTGATGCCCTTCTTTTCCACATTGGAAGCATTTCTGAACCCTTAGTTTCCGACATTCTCGACTCATATGACCCACCTCCTGATAATTCCAACATTTAATAACTGATCTGTTTCTAACAGGCATTTCTCTTTCTTGGAATTTGTTCTGGAAATTATCGGCTTTCATCCTCGGTGTTGAATCATATATTTGTTCACTCCGTTGTGAATTTGTAAAATTTCTGCTTTGGTTATGTCTACCGACAAATTCTTGTCTTGTCTTGACAATATTCGCAAAACTTTCCTTTCTTCTATTTAGAACTGAAATTCCGGATACTTCAATGTTTATATCATCGACTTTATTTATCACTCCTTTTATTTCGTCGACGCTCATCGCATCTCTCATTTTTATTTCTTTCTGTGTATCTTTGTCTTTGATACAGTGAACCAAAAAATAGGACATTAATTCTTTCTTGCCCCATTTGTGCTTCAGAACTTGGTCAACCATCTTTTCTATTTTTTCAAAATATACTGGGGCAGTATCCTCGTTCTTTTCATAATTGTATATAGAGTTAGAAAATCCCATATTAACGTCGTTGGCTTCTTGAAAGCCTTTTTAAGTCTGTCTTAAAAAAAAGTTTCATTTTCTTATATTACTTCATAAATTGGCAACAGCTCTCTTGCGATCAAACATTTGATCATCATATTTTTACTGGATTGTTCTAGTCCACATAATTGGAGATACCTCTTGCATTCTCAAATAAAAATTCCTACATCGACACTGCCATCGTAAATATCTGGGATCATTTTATTGATCATTACCAGGGTCGCCATGTTAATAATTGAAGTCTAATTGCCTAAAGATTTATTCAAATACAAATTGCTTGCCTAAAACTGGTATTATTAAAACAACCGATTTAAATGGCGAATTCATTAATTTAATAATAATGATAATTATGCGTGCCAGCATTTATACTTACTATACTTTTACTATATACAGGTTTGCCAGACCTCCCGATTTCGTCGGGAGTCTCCCGTTATGAAAGTATATTTCCCGACTCCCGATATACATGCCAAAAACTCCCGATTTGTAAAATGCTATATAATAAATGTAGTGTTCATTATTAGTCAGCCATCCTTCATCCTTCATTTTTTTTTCGTTACTCCCGACATGATGTTTTCAAAATCTGCAACCCTGACTATATAATAGTATTTGATACTTATAATACAATATATATTTTATTTATAAATTAGTTATTTAAATATCCCTAACACATGGCACGAAACATCACCAATTATGCAGCTGAAATACCCTATACTCACCAATAAATATTTATTTATTTTAAAATAAAATTATTAAAAGACATTTATTTATTTACTCAGCATAGTTTTCATTCATTCATTCAACATAACATAGTAGTTTTTATTTATTATTATTTTAAATATTAAAATATATTTTTAATCTTTTATGAAAGCGTTAAATATATTTACTTCTAAATTCGTTTCTCATCATTTTAAATTAACTAAAATTTTAAATCTTTACCTTTGAATATTTTTGATATTTAATATTTAAAATTTAACAAATCACAAACATAATTCATATAACTATGTAAGATATTTTGGCGGTGTTAATAAATTTAAAAAATTTTAATCAATAAACACTTAATTAAATAAATAATAAACTTATCTACAGGATAAACCAAATTTAGCGAAATCAACAATAAATTTTGAGTTTATTTAATAATATTTTAATTTTCAATACACGAATACCTCACCTTACGCCTATAATTAATTCTGCAAAAGTTCTACGCAAACTGAAATGGCATTATTTATGTGAAATTATATTTGGATTTCACTCACTTTTATTTTAATTATTTCATAATATTAATTTTTTGATTTTTCGTTAAAATTATCGAGAATTATAAAATAATTCATAATTACAATTAAAACGCAATGTAAAACAATTTAAACGCAAAGTTGGTGTATTAATTTTTTTTAATATTTCAATTTGTTTAAATAATTATGTGTGATTGTAGTATATAATTTAATTAAAAAGAGAAAGGAAAAAAGGTCATTGAGCACGATTTATTTTAGATCGAAATATTTTAATTAATAAACACAGCAAAAAATGCTTTACCCAGTTATTTAAATTTACAGCAAGATCTTTGTATTTTCGGTAATTTAACAATATAATATAAATAATTAGTAATATAAAATTACTTGAAATTGTTATTTCAATAAATTGTAATATTCAATTACTATTTTTAATTACCTTAATTTTTTTCCGAATACTCCTTAAAATCTTAGCCTAATCCAAACACTCATTTTTATAGTATATTCAGTTACACCTGTAAAGTGTAACTTTTCATATAAATAATATTTGAGTTGATGATAATCGTATTTAGAGAAATTATTTTCAATGACAGTAATCACAGAACGATAAAGTAAAAGTTTCACACATAATGCAGTGTCTTTTTCTTAGAATGAAAACTTAATTTCTTTGATCAGCGTAACTAGAAGTGTAAAATTGAACGTTCAAGGAATATATAATTTTGCTAATATAGTTTTGATAGGCGTAGTAATAATTGTTAAAGAGTTTGAAGACTATAAATCAGTAATATATCGATGTTTGTTGATACTCACGAATTTCACTTGAAAAAGGCAGTGCCGAAAATTCATGAGTATCAACAAACATCGATATATTACTGATTTATAGTCTTCAAACTCTCTTTTTAATAAATTCAATGGAAAAAATAATCAGTGGTGAAATTGGAAGAAAAAAAAGTTCTTATAGTAGTAATAATTGTAGAATAAAATAATTGCTTTTGTCTTCATTTATTTTTTACTTTTTTTGACTATCTGCCAATGTAATTCGAAATATTGGTTGTCAGTCTATAAAAAAGGAAGTGAAGATTGTGGGAATTGAAGAAAATTTCAATTGTGGAGGAGATAGAAGATTTTATTGGGAAATCCACTAAAACAGTAGAAGTGCAATACTTAAATACACACTGGGAGTCTTTTCAAAAATATAGATAATAAATTTTACAAAGGAAGATGAAAAATGTAAATTTTGATACAAATGGCATGGAAAGAAATTTAGGGTCAGATTACCCTCCCCAAATGCACCACAATATATTTGGTTTGCTAAAATCTATCGCATATACGTGTCATTGGATATTTTTTCGATCATTTTTTTTAACATATGAAAACCTTTAGTTGAGGTAAATATAGTTGTCTAGGGTATTTAGTTGGTGTAAAAACAATATATAAATAGTTCTTTTGTTAGGTTAGAAATTAGGGAAAATTGAGTGAAGGTTATTTTAAATAAAAAGTTTGTTTTATTATAAAATTAATTTGTTTATGATAATTATAATTATCTCACTTTGATAAGGTATGTTTCGAAGCCAAACAAGAATGTACTGTATACGCTATGAAATGATAATACAGTTGACCTAGCTTTAAATAAACTCAACATTATTTGGGATTATAATAAAACGAAGGCTTTGACACATTTGACAAATTATTTCGAACTTATACTAAGAATAGAAACACCACACGGTGGTCCATGGCTTTAATTTTCAACATGATTGATTTCACAGATATAGCAACACATGTAAAAATAAAAGTATTTTTCATGAATTAATAAAAATAAAATCTTACAAAATATATCAAAAATATAAAATAAACATTACAAGCTTTGTGATACCCAGTGCAAATAGTAGACTAGTTTCTCTTCGCGCCAGGTAAGTATACAATATTGCTGATTCAACTCTATTGCATAATTTCCCCGGTACACTGGAAATCACATCACATGCAAATTAGCTTGGTCACAGAAAAAATCTATAAACTTGTAAACATGGCGTATGAAAAATCATAATCACCTCTGCGGATTAAACAATTAGTCGATACACAGAATCTGTTTACAATTACATCTGATTACCTTTAGCATTTTTAACTTATAAATTAATGATGAAAATTTTTTTACACCATTTTACACCATTACTTTATATAAAAATATATATGGGGTGAGGAGTGAACATATGAACTACGAACATTGTGAAGGTTAATACTTTTAAAATTTTTCTTATCAATATTGATATTTTAATTTTAACTCTCTTTTTTAGATTACTTTTATTTTGATATTCTAATTTTAAAATATATCTTTATACATAAACTTAAATAAAAATGACCAAAACAAATAATCATTTTCTAAAGTTAAAATGTTCTTAGCCTAGAGAAGATTATAAGAAAAATTCATTAAGACATATTTTTCCAAAATAAATCATATAAAAGGAAAAATCGTTATTTATATCACTATTTAATAATGGACTCCAATAAAAGATATGCCAAAATAATAAAGAATTAAAATCCTGTTTTTTAAATAAATTTCATAGAAATAACTTTTTTTATTGCATGGATATCGTGATGCTCTGAAAAAATAGTTAAATTAGTTAAAATAGTTAAAAAATAGTTAAAAATAGTTAATTAATTCAAGCTACTTAAATAATTAAGTAGTTAACAATGAAATAAAATTTTAGTTATAAATAAATTATATGAACAATTACCATTTTTAAAAATTAACTTAACTATTTTATTTATTTATTTTATTTTCTTAACCCAACAGAAATTACTGTTTTGTATTTCAACCTTTAAACTAATAGTTAATAATACAAAAACAGCACTCAAGTGATAGGCCAACAATTGTTCTCTATAAAAATTTCTTTTTACTAATGAGTTTTCTTTTAGGATTCGAACACTTAAGTTCCATACTGTGTCATTCAGAATTATTTAAGACAATAAAGAATTTTTAATGTTAAAAACAAATAGTTTCCACATATTATTTGGATTATTTAACATTAAATTGAATGATGAATAAAATTAAGTAAATGTTAAGAGCAATTTCCTCGTGGTCTTTGTGCAAATATAGGTCATTAAGAAAACATATGATCATTAATTTCCGTCGAAATTTAACATTTTCGTACATAATTTAATTTAAATAATCATACCTGCCTTAAAAATTTATTTTCCAAAACTCTTATATAAAATATAGAATCTAACCATCTTATAGTTAATTAAATTCTACCGATACATGGTTTCACTGAAATTGCTATAGAACCTCTATCGGCGGGAAATCGTGTTCGAAAATTCCATAGATAGACTAGATATTTCATTTATCAACGTGTATTATAGAAACTTTTGTGTGTCCCAAAATTTTGAAATCGTTAACTGTGCAGCAATAAAAAAAGGTTGACAATCACTGGTCTATACATATGGTTCAATAGTATGATTAAATAGTATGTATTGTGTTTTTATCGGCATTAGGTACATCGTATTTTAATATAGTAAATATAAAATAGATGTATATATAGATAATTCATTCTTCCAAAGCTAAAGTTAGAATAATTGATTATTACGCGGTCAAAATCGTTTCCCCAAAACCCTCGTTATAACCTTGGTCTACTGTACTCATGCTTCACAATACATATCGTACTAATTTTACTAATAAATAAAAATACAATTTTTATTTTAATTCTCAGACTTTTAATTAATTTTGATATTTATTCCAATTGAATAATTGAATAAAAAATTTTAATTCAACAACAAATCAGGATACTGATAATCGATAAAAAATAAAACGAACTAATTCACAAACGCAATATATAAAAAAATGAAAATTAGAATTTTTGAAGGAAAAGAAATATCAATATTTTTGAACAGTGAAACAAGTGAAATTATGTACTATTTTTAGGTATTTTGCTGTACGTAATAGTAATACGTAATGCACAAACATGTTTAAAATGAATTCCAACGTGAATATGAACTGCTCATAGATATAAAAGTTCGATGGAACTTTTTTACGCATATGATAGAAAGGTTTTTGAAAAGCTGAAAACACAAATTTCACAAGCAAAACAACGAACTACTCATTCGTCATTCGATAGACAAAACCAATTTTAATTTTGTCGATTAAAAATAAAATTTATTATAATATATTCAAGATCTTAAATATTACTTATAGTCAACATTTTGATTTTTTTGTGATTTTTATGACATTTTATGAAATTATTTGGAATTATTTTAATATATTATATATCTAAAATTTCGCGGCACAGTGGTTGAGAATCACTAGTATAGATAATCATCAACAATTTCATTTATGCCTATTCTTGATTTTCTCCTATTCAAGTCACATTCACTGTTCACTTCTTCCACAAAACTCCTCAATTTTTCTTCTACCAACCATCCCCGCACTGATCCTTCTAGAATTCCTAACTCCTGCCTAATTCTGGCTTTTGAAACGCCGGATTTCACATGTTCTATTGTTTCTAGTTTCTCTTTAATCATGTATTATTTTCTTTATTTCTTGACATTATCTTAAAAAAATAAATTAATTAATTTCAGAAATATTTAAAATAAATGATTTTATCTTTAATGTTAAGAATTTTTTAATAATTTTTTTCTGCAACTTGATCTTTTATTTCTGTTTCATTGTATGATTTAGAAATATTTGACTATCTATATGTAATGAAATCTATTATTAATGATATTTCATTTATTTGCATTTTGACAAAAGATCAAAAATGTATTCTTATAGAATTAAAATTTTCATCTTTTGTCAGAATGAAAATAAATGAAATATCATGAAAAAAAGAAATCGGAATCAGAGTAAACAAAAAAATAAAAAACCTTTTTCTGAGATAAGAAATTTAACGTAAACCCATGTTTAGCTAAATTACTTAAATTCTAACAAAAAGAAAAGTAAAAATAAAAAAAGCTATACTATTTAAAGAAAAATAAAATCAGTAAAATTAATTAATAAAGAAATCTAGTGAATATCTATACCGTTTATGGGAAGGATTTAAGGTAGCGCTACCGGTAAAATAATTTTTAAAAATTTATTCGAATGTTTATTGTTTTTAGAGTGGGATTTCCGATGATGTTGTTGACCACATTAATCGCCATGATATATTTGTTGATTTGTCATATTCTAATTGGCTGGAATTAAAATTAAGAGCAAATGTGACTATTTTATAATAATTATTTGAATTATACTTTCTATATTATATTTTTTTATTTTATACATATTCTTATGAACGATTGAAATAAACATTATAGAAAGTCTTTGAATTTTGTTTATTTAAATATTGCATTATTTTTTTATAATTTTAAGATATTATAATGGTATTATTTCTCTGAATTTAGTCCTTCAGTTTACGAAGCCTTGATTTAATTTTGTTGGGTATTTGTACAAGTCACTGTCTGACTCCTCGTATCCTTTGAAAATAAGTTTAAAACCCAACACAAAATCTTTATTCGAGACTAATACAATTACACTTTGGTTACACTTTTTATTGATTCCACCACACTTGATACAACCACTTTTTGCACCTTTCAACGCTACTGTAAATCTTACGTAGGAATGAATCTTCCAATGGCAGATGTTCCTTTCTGGTACGCTCGATTTTAAAAATATTCAGTTATCACTAAGTTCAAAGTTTTCTTGGTTTTACTCTCGCAAATTTTTTTGTTAACTTTTCTTAGACCAACTGGCGGCTTTTTACTTCTGAGCTCTCTTTTTATACTGTTCATGAGAGGCTAATTATCTAGAAAATTGCAGTTAATTATTTCTCCGGGACCCAAAATCAATATTTGAGGGTTTTTTGATTACTTTAATTTGTTTACCCTTGATTAGGGCTCAAAATATTCCCTCTTTTATCTTGTTGCAAAAATAGGTGCAACGCTCGGGTTTTCCATTACCGATTAACTAATTTTAATTAATTTGTTCTTTCGCATTAACTTTCCCTGTGAACACCTTATTAAATTTTTATTATAATTACTGAACTCGTCTATCAATTTGGCGTTCAACCATAGCCGACCATGCCCGTTCAATATTGACTTTTGAATTTTAGTAAATTTTAATTAATTATGCACTTTTATTGATTTTACCATTATTTGTTATGCTTTTCAATTATATATAATTTTTTTGTTTTAGCGCTAACCCCAACAATTTTACAATTTATAATGTCACATATTTTTAACTCTTTAAAAATATGAAGTCTTTTGTATTGAATGAAAAATTATGCTACCTAAAAAATTCGTAAAAAAATACTGTACCAGAACTATCAAAAATATTACCACATTTTTCACAATATGATAAAAAATAGACTATGATTGTTACTAGCTAATACTGAAATATTTGACCGGTACTTTCATCAACTGCTAACATATAAAGTTGTGTGATGAGCTTATTTGACACAAAAACATTCAAATTACTCGAAGGGGTATTAAAAATCTAAAATTTACATTCAAATAGAAAAATTAGTGTCTTGGGCTAAAGATTTTAGTGTAATACATATGCAAAAATAACAATGACTTTAGAATTAATTATTATTGTTTGAATTACTAGATCATATTAACCTTCGAGAGAGCTCATAACAATTTTTAATACGAGCAAATACGTGCAGTTTTTTTACGATAAATAATTTTTGACCTGTTGTAAGTAAAAAAAATAATAGTTATTATTATAATAATAATAATAATAATAATAATAATAATAATAATAATAATATAATAATAATAATAATAATAATAATAATAATAATAATAATAATAATAATAATAATAATAATAATTAATAATAATTAATATTAGAGTAAGATATTGAGCCATTTACATCAACTGTTATATTATTCGCAGCAAAAGGATTAAATTATCATTTACTTGTTTAAAATTTAATTACTGCTACTACAAAGTAATCATCACTTTATATTATTATTATTATTATTATTATTATTATTATTATTATTATTATTATTATTATTATTATTATTATTATTATTATTATTATTATTATCATTATTATTATTAATAATAATATTATTATTATTTAATTAATAATATTATTATTATTTATTCGTTGATAATAACTGGAAGCATAAATGTGAAAACAAGTTTAGAATGCTCTGAATTCAACAAGTCATTTCTAATAAGTGTTAATTTGCAAATTAGCATTGAAACTTATTTTACATATAAATAAACACTTGTTAAGTTATTTTTCTAAGTTGAATAAAAATTATTGTAGTTATAAGTTTATATAATGAACATTTTAAGAAATTTTAATACATTTAATATATTGATAAATAAAATTAGTATATAAATAATACATAACCGCTGGGTACGTTATTTTCCTCCCTATTTTGACACGACCCCTAAATCAATGTTCAATAAACTAATCTAAATTTATTATCCAAATTATTATACCAAACACCCACTTCCAGCAAGGTAAAGAATATTGATGTCAAATATTCCTATTTTTGATAAAACTCCTCCCTTTGGCACCCCTTCATTAAAAATAATATATCATGTAAATCTGTTAATGCTAAAATTGAAATTTTGTGTTAATATTTGACTTTCCAGGTCAATTTTGATAAAAATTTTATACTGTTTCTTTTTATTTACTTTAAAATTACTTTAAATTCTAAAATAAAATTTACTTGTTAAAGTTTTTGGAATTAATTAGTATCTAATATTGAATATCAAATAATCAAAATATAATTTTCCTATTTTTTCTATTATTCATTTATTTTTATCTATTCTATTTAGATTTAAAGTATCAAAATTAAAATTTTTTAAAGTATTACATTAGTTTTTATTTAAAAACTATTGCCGGATTAATCTTTATTGGGGTCGTATAATTATAATTTTATATTGTATACGTTTTTGAATAAATGAATGCCAATTTATTTTTTGTTATTGTACAATTAAAATAATATTTTAATTTTGAAAAAAATATTGCGTTGGTTCAAATAGCAAATAATGATATTTAAAGAGATTATTTATAAAATTTTTAAAAGGTGTTTTCGCTTAAATTGTTATAGAAATTATTATAAACTTTATATAATCAGTCATTATAGAATATAAAATAAACAGAAAAACGTAATATTCTGTAAATAATATTTTTAATCTCTATCTGTCTATTTAATCAAAATAAATTGTAATAATAAATTTTGGCATATCTTTAGGTAATTTCCCAACATTATACCACAAATAAATGAAACTAAAGATATTTTTTTTCAATGTTTTCTGACAAGGTCAGTTTTAAGCTTGCCTAAAGCCAACCTTTATATATTAAATGGAACGTTGTATATAACAATTTAAAAAAAATAAAAGATTAGTTAAAGTAAAATATAAAGCTAGTGTATAATATTTAAAAGATGAGAATTAAAACAAATTTTAAATAAGAACTAAAATAAGAACTAAAAACAAAATCCTTAACATTAAAATCCATTTTACAGAGAAGTTTTAATTTTTTCACCATTACTGGCTTATTCACTGCATCTCTTTTAATTATTTTTTAAATGGGATAATATATCTTGACTTTTGGATATGTTTCGAACATTACATATTTATTTAGGTGGTTCATCATACAACTTTCACACTATATTCAATGTTTTCCGTAGATGAAAACTGCTAAAAAATCATCTATAAATTACATTGCAAAATTATTATGGTTCACTTCGACCAATCTCAAATCAACTAAACCTGATAAACGTTGTTTTTACTGCAAATTGTATTTTTGTAAAAATGATTTTTGATATATTTGTGTAGATTATATACTGTATTTTGCTATTTTATATATGTAAAAATGCAAATATAGGTGCCGTAAGCTTCACCCTTGTCAGACTAAAAATAAATCCAGGCCCATTTAAAATACTTTGACTTAGATCCTTGTCATAATGTACTTTATCTTGTTTGTATATTTTGTGAAATTCTTTTATATATGTGAATTAAAACACAATTTGTTTTATCCATTTGTACATTGTGTGAATCTGATTTTATTCAGTTGATTCTCACGAGAATGATAAAAAACGGATATAAAATTACAGTAAAAATTACCATAAATTTGGACTTCAGCTTTGATTCTTTATTCAACATTTCTACTTCGAATATAATGTATATTTATTTAATTTTTATTTGTAAATTTGCTAAATCTTAACGAAAATTTTATTGCACACCTCGGTTTATAGTATGAATATTATTTTTAACTGAAGTTAATGAATTTGTAATTATGAATAAAAATTTCATAAACTCTTATCATCATTATTATTATTATTATTATTATTATTATTATTATTATTATTATTATTATTATTATTATTTAAAACAATAAAATGATAATTTAAGCCTTTTGCTGCAAATAATGTATTTAATGAAAGAATTTTCGACTATACGATAGTCCTTGTCAATCTCCTGGAATTTAGCAATGTTCTTCTTCAAAATACCCTTCAATCTTTCTTTTATTTCCTTTCTCTTAATTCTCATTGGTTGTAAATATAATGAATTGTTTTACTAAAAACTTTTAAAATTTTTTTATAATTTTTACATTTAAAATTTCAAAATGACACAAACTAAAATTTTTAAATTTTTTACAGCTTCTATAATTAGCTTCTAGAAGCCTAATAAAATATTTGAAAATATTTTAAATAAAGCCTCCAATAACCACTTATATATGCTATTTAAATATTTCAATAAATGTGTCAATTTTGATTTTCAAACCCTATTTTTTAAAATTTTTTTCTCTATATTATTCTAATTATTACTTTTTAATTTATTCTTATTTTTTTATAATTTCTTTGTATATTGTCAGTTATTCTCAAAGTCAATGACAACAGATCAAATTCATGATTTCATTGATTTCTTCTTTAGTGTTGATCTTTGGCTGTCTGTTTATTATGAGAATTGCTTCTTTGATTCTGACATTTTTCTTTTGGATGTTTCCATTAGCTATGATTTCTATTGAAATATTTTTTCTTTCCTCTGTTGGCTGACACTGCCGGAGATGTCTGCCCAACGAGGATGTTCCACCAGGATCTAGATGTTCTTTAACTCTTTGGTGCAATGTCCTGAGGGTACTTCCAATGTAGATTTCATTGCATACATTGCACGTGATGCAATAGACGATGTTTTTTCTAAAGCACATATCTTTCGGTGTCTGGCAGTTTTTCATTGTGCAATTGTTTTCTCTATTTATGTTGCCTGCCAGAGCCCTTCTCAATGTCCAAGATTTATGTGCTATCCGAATTGGAAGACCGGTACGTTTAAGTTCTTTCAGGATCTTGAAGTCGAGTATGTCACTGATGAATGGGATATTCAGATAGAAATATTTCTGATTCTTTTGTGTTAATTCCCTAGATCTTCTTGGGGTAGAATTCATTTTTTCAATGTCCTCACCTTGGTATCCGTTTCGGTGTAGGATTTTATTGAAATTTGATTGCTCTTTAAAGTTTTCGTTTTTCTCCGTGCATCGATTGGCTATTCTTCGTTTCTCGTTTCTTATGACATGTACTTTCTGTAAGTATGGAAGCGCTGATCTTTGGTGCATAAATATTTCTTTGCGAGCTGGTTTTCTGTAGAACCCGTATGTTGGAGTATTTTCTTCTATTTTGATTCTCAAATCCAATAAATTGAGGGATCCATCTTCTTCCGGATATTCGATTTCGAACTTAATATCTTGATGAGCCGCATTGAATGAATGAAATATTTCCTCCGCTTCTTTTCTGTTTTTGGTCAAGATGAAGATATCATCTACATATCTTGCATAGAAACCGATGGGTTGTATGGTCCTCAGTGTCTGTCGTTCGAGGTTATCCATAAAGATGATTGCTAGCAGTCCTGATATGCTAGAACCCATAGGTAGACCTTTAACTTGTTTAAAAATATTTTGTTCAAAGGTAAAATAGGTGTTCTCGAGGATAACAGTAAGTAGTTTGGTGATATTCTCGATATTCATTTCCTTTATTAACAAGTTGCTTTCTCTTAATTTCTTTTCTAAACATTGAATAGCCTCTGTTGGTTCGATAGATGTGTATAGTGATACGACATCAAGACTAAATGGGTATTGGAATTCTCTATGACAAGTCATGTTATTATTTAGTCTTGTCATGAGGCAATCGCTGCTTTGAAGATGGTGTGGTATCGTGTCCAATAAAGGTTTCAAGATCTTTGCAAGGAGCCAACTTGTTTTAGTTGTTGGTCCATTTTTGTTGGACACTATAGGTCTAATTTTGATACCAGGACCCTCTTTGTGAGTTTTAATTAGGTGGTAGAAGTTAGGAAGATCAGAATTTTTTGTGACGAAGCTGTTGGTTATTCTGTTGTTGAGCCTCATTTCCAAAGCTATGGCTTTCCATACTTTGTTGATCTTCATTTCGATGGTGTTTGGTGACATGCGGCTGACTTTCTTGTATGTTTCGATGTTGCCGAGGTGTTCGTAACCAGCTTCACAGTAACGATTCTTCTCTATAATGCAAAATTCTCCCCCCTTGTCACTTGGTAAGTAAACGTACGGTTTCTTTTTAAGGGATTTTAATATTGCCTGTTCGTCTTTCGTTAGGTTTGAGAGATATGGTTTTCTTCTTTCCTTCTCAACTAACTCCATGATTTTGTGACAGACCTTTGAGAGTGTTGAATCTAATTCTGCATCAGGATTTGGTTGATAGAGTTTATCTGTGTTTATGTATACTGGGAGCTGGTTTTCGCTATTTTCATTTTCATGCGGTATTGTATTGTTCCATTTGATCTGGTACGCAATGCGACAAAGAGCTGTTTTGAAATTGAGGATGGCTGCTTCATCTATTTCTCTGTTTATACTGAACTTTGGTCCTAGTGAAAGTAATCCTTTTTCACCTTTGGATAGACAATTTGTGAGGTCGGTTACTAGTTCTTTGTTCACTGTAATGCTTTCGTTTCCGTCCAGTGTTTCATTGTTCTTAACAAGGCCTGCTTTGAGCTCCTTTTTTCTCAAAAGGTGTTTGATTCTTTTGTCAAATCGCAAGGAATAATGTGCTTCTGCTGTCATGAAGGATTGTCTTTGTACCTCGTAGATCAATTCTTTTGGGTGGTTATTCAAATACGTTTTCAAAATGTTTTCTTGATTCTTTTGTTCCCGATGAGTTTCTCCGTACATACTTCTAATTAAATTTGTTAAAATATAATCTTTGATGTTTTTATTTCTCTTGATGTTTTGATCTTTGTTGAGAATCTGAGGTAAGTGGATGTTATCAATTGTTGTTGGAAAGATCTTTATTTCCTTACATCGGCGAAGGAAATTTATTTGGCAGTATAATTTCGCAATTTTCTCGTTGATTCTAGCTAAATTCCGTATTTCCAAGTATTTTGCCCGGCTCAGGCCTTTTGAAAGTATAAAATGATGATTGCTTGGTAGCAGCATTTATTATTTAAAACAATAAAATGATAATTTAAGCCTTTTGCTGCAAATAATGTATTTAATGAAAGAATTTTCGACTATACGATAGTCCTTGTCAATCTCCTGGAATTTAGCAATGTTCTTCTTCAAAATACCCTTCAATCTTTCTTTTATTTCCTTTCTCTTAATTCTCATTGGTTGTAAATATAATGAATTGTTTTACTAAAAACTTTTAAAATTTTTTTATAATTTTTACATTTAAAATTTCAAAATGACACAAACTAAAATTTTTAAATTTTTTACAGCTTCTATAATTAGCTTCTAGAAGCCTAATAAAATATTTGAAAATATTTTAAATAAAGCCTCCAATAACCACTTATATATGCTATTTAAATATTTCAATAAATGTGTCAATTTTGATTTTCAAACCCTATTTTTTAAAATTTTTTTCTATATTATTCTAATTATTACTTTTTAATTTATTCTTATTTTTTTATAATTTCTTTGTATATTGTCAGTTATTCTCAAAGTCAATGACAACATAGAGAATTCCAATACCCATTTAGTCTTGATGTCGTATCACTATACACATCTATCGAACCAACAGAGGCTATTCAATGTTTAGAAAAGAAATTAAGAGAAAGCAACTTGTTAATAAAGGAAATGAATATCGAGAATATCACCAAACTACTTACTGTTATCCTCGAGAACACCTATTTTACCTTTGAACAAAATATCTATAAACAAGTTAAAGGTCTGCCTATGGGTTCTAGCATATCAGGACTGCTAGCAATCATCTTTATGGATAACCTCGAACGACAGACACTGAGGACCATACAACCCATCGGTTTCTATGCAAGATATGTAGATGATATCTTCATCTTGACCAAAAACAGAAAAGAAGCGGAGGAAATATTTCATTCATTCAATGCGGCTCATCAAGATATTAAGTTCGAAATCGAATATCCGGAAGAAGATGGATCCCTCAATTTATTGGATTTGAGAATCAAAATAGAAGAAAATACTCCAACATACGGGTTCTACAGAAAACCAGCTCGCAAAGAAATATTTATGCACCAAAGATCAGCGCTTCCATACTTACAGAAAGTACATGTCATAAGAAACGAGAAACGAAGAATAGCCAATCGATGCATGGAGAAAAACGAAAACTTTAAAGAGCAATCAAATTTCAATAAAATCCTACACCGAAACGGATACCAAGGTGAGGACATTGAAAAAATGAATTCTACCCCAAGAAGATCTAGGGAATTAACACAAAAGAATCAGAAATATTTCTATCTGAATATCCCATTCATCAGTGACATACTCGACTTCAAGATCCTGAAAGAACTTAAACGTACCGGTCTTCCAATTCGGATAGCACATAAATCTTGGACATTGAGAAGGGCTCTGGCAGGCAACATAAATAGAGAAAACAATTGCACAATGAAAAACTGCCAGACACCGAAAGATATGTGCTTTAGAAAAAACATCGTCTATTGCATCACGTGCAATGTATGCAATGAAATCTACATTGGAAGTACCCTCAGGACATTGCACCAAAGAGTTAAAGAACATCTAGATCCTGGTGGAACATCCTCGTTGGGCAGACATCTCCGGCAGTGTCAGCCAACAGAGGAAAGAAAAAATATTTCAATAGAAATCATAGCTAATGGAAACATCCAAAAGAAAAATGTCAGAATCAAAGAAGCAATTCTCATAATAAACAGACAGCCAAAGATCAACACTAAAGAAGAAATCAATGAAATCATGAATTTGATCTGTTGTCATTGACTTTGAGAATAACTGACAATATACAAAGAAATTATAAAAAAATAAGAATAAATTAAAAAGTAATAATTAGAATAATATAGAAAAAAATTTTAAAAAATAGGGTTTGAAAATCAAAATTGACACATTTATTGAAATATTTAAATAGCATATATAAGTGGTTATTGGAGGCTTTATTTAAAATATTTTCAAATATTTTATTAGGCTTCTAGAAGCTAATTATAGAAGCTGTAAAAAATTTAAAAATTTTAGTTTGTGTCATTTTGAAATTTTAAATGTAAAAATTATAAAAAAATTTTAAAAGTTTTTAGTAAAACAATTCATTATATTTACAACCAATGAGAATTAAGAGAAAGGAAATAAAAGAAAGATTGAAGGGTATTTTGAAGAAGAACATTGCTAAATTCCAGGAGATTGACAAGGACTATCGTATAGTCGAAAATTCTTTCATTAAATACATTATTTGCAGCAAAAGGCTTAAATTATCATTTTATTGTTTTAAATAATAAATGCTGCTACCAAGCAATCATCATTTTATATTATTATTATTATTATTATTATTATTTGGCATATTGTTTCCTGAAAGGGATAATGTCGTTTATAAAATATTTTAGTGATGTAGTTATCTATGAAGCAATTGACTTTTTCTTTTACAGCAAATGAATTTCTTTTAATTCTATTTTATATCAACTTTTATGTCGAATTTATTGTGTCACCCTGGGTTTTTGTTTCGGAAATAAATAACTTTTGACAAGAATTTTCGTCAGAAATTAAATCAATCAAAATTTAGCATTTGAATGTAGTGATGGTTTTGAATTTTAAATTTAAGGAATCTTGGTGTTCTGAGTTTTTAATTTACAATGTTTTGATGGTTGCGCTGTCCTTGAGCCGAAAAAAGTTTTGATTTCTCACACCTACTACATGGGTATTTTATTTTGCCATCATGTTGGTACTGTGTTGCATAACTGAGAACCAATGAGCAAATGTTCTCCGTTTACTATTCTCTTAAAGATTGTACTAATATCTGTATCACCATATACAATAAAAAGACAGTTTAAAACCCTTCTCCTTTTATTTCTTAGTCTATCTTCCTACTTTCAAATTCCCTATAATCTGTCAGCTGAACAAAATCTGCCTACTTAATTTAACTTAATTTAACGTTCTATGGATGCACGTGTATGTGATATTTACTCATTGAGAAAAACTAAAAATCACTGGATTCTTGCCAAATAGAGGTCTCATATAAAGAGAATTGGTGAGCAAAGATTAAAATTGATATGAAGGTATAAGGACTATTATTTAGAAACGACATTACCAAAGCTATTTTGTAAAATTAGATAATATGAAAATAAAACTTAGTAGTTGAAAGAATTTTGGGAACTGAGAGAAATATAAAGTGTAATATAATGTCAAGTATATGAAATTAAGATGTAATATATTTTTATTGTAGTTATGAATCAAATATGAATGTGATTTGAAAAACAAATAACTATGTAAGAATATGTATATTGTGTAGATATTGTGATTAGGGTTGGGAATACCGGACCAAAAATCCAATACCGGTATTTCGGTATTGAAAATTTGTAATCCCGGGATCCCGGTATTAATAGCGGTATTATTATTTTTCCTATAATAATACGAATGAATAAATAATTTAATTAAAAAATTGTCAATTAAAAAGAAACTAAATTTATTTATTTAAAGAATAAAAAATGGAAAAACAAAATTCAGTAAAATGTTAGTTATATATATTAATTATAAGAAAAGGAAGAAGACATAAAATTTTAAGGTTCTACTTTTTCTGTAGTTGGTTGTTGATATAAGACCTCAGAAAAAATAGATTGTTGACAGAATTATCTTCCATCCTTGACCGAATTCTGGTGCAGATTAAGCCAGCTGCCGAAAAGGCTCTCTCCGATTCTACACTGATCGGTTGAATACTTAGCAAATAATTATATAATAAAGTTAAGTATTTGCCTCTTAAGCCATTTGTCTCAAAAAATGACATTTCTTTTTTTATTGAGAGTGTGAGATCATTTTTGTTTTGGTCTATTCCACTTTTAGGTAATCTGGTGCAAATTTTTTTTGATATTTCCCTCTCCAACTTTTCTTGTAAAGTCAGAGATATTTCATTTCTTTGATCATCTTCATCATCATCGACATTGAATATTATTTTTGTATCTGAATTTGAAACGTTGGCTGAAGTAGATGTTGTTGCTACAGGTGCAGCTTCATAATACAAGTTGGCCACACCCAGACGTTGTATCTGTAGAACAATAGCTTTTGCGATTGCAGCTTTGGTAATGATCGGAAATAATTCATAATCTTTATTAGCTTCATGAACATGGATAGTCAGTTATTGATTTCATCATAAATTGAATAGCAGCATCTGCAGATAGCAAAGTTGCATCCTGTCGACAGATTGCTTCAACTGTAAGCTTAATGGGAAGTAAAACTGAAAGGATATCCGACAACATTTCAAACTCGGCATCTGAAAACAAAATAGGTGATTTAAAATCTATTAGACTCTTTGTGATGCAATTTTTTAATTTGATGAAACATTATATAATAGACACCAAACTATTCCATCGTGTTCTTGAGTCTAAAACCAGAGAAAATTCTTTCCCGAACTCTTCTTTTATATATTTTTGTAGGATTTTGTCATTTTTTGTAGGCGAAGTTCGAAATATTTTGACCACTTTACGAACTTTTTTAATTAATGGTAACATTTGCTGGTGTACCAGAAAAGAATTATCATCATCATTTTCAGTGGCGATTATGAGTAAACCATTTTCATTTTCGTTATCTTCATCAATTAATTCTTCGTCATCTGTGGAATTCTGCTCTTTCTCAAATCTGGGTGTGGGAACAGATGTAACGTTGGCATCTTCTTCATTATGCAGACTAGCCTCATTAATAGGTTTTTGTAGAGTACGCTGATAACAGCCAACTGAATTCCATGCGCTAAACATAGCTGCTGATGTGCTTCAATTAACCTGCCAACCTTTGTCATAACAGCAGCGCCATCAGTGGTAATACCTACAATATTCTTCAAGCTCAAAATCACCTAACCTATCATTCACAATCTCAACACATTTTTCTGCTGGAATTGTTCCAAAAGCACGAATCAATCCTAGATTCCAAAATTCTTTGTCAGAGTGGACATTAATATTTATGTAACGTCTATTTCTTACCGATTTCCATTCATCGAAAGTAAGAGAAAATCTGTTTCCATTAGCAATTCTGCACGATAATTCTTTAATTACTTGATCTCGTATATTTCGACTGTAATTCAAAACCATTTTTTTATTGTTTTGTGATCCTTTGGTATGTTAGCTTTTTCTGATATCATATGACGTGCAAATAATGTTGAACGATAAACCATCACACGCAGTCATCCTAGCTAAAATAGCTGGCAATGAGTCATCCATTTTATCACTTTAAAAAAGTTGTTTATAGTTACAGAAGGTTTTGATTTCTGTACAAATTCTGAAGAATCTAAAACAGTGGTGCTACCTACATCTCTTTTCAATAAATTGATTTCATGAATTGTTTTTAAATGAGTATGAAGACCACTTGTAGAACCTCAATGTGGTTTTATTATTCTCTTACACAATTTGCATTTAGCACACTGTCCTGCTTTTTCTCTTAGAAAATGAAACCATGGTGAATTTTTATCATTTGCTTTGGAATGCTCCTCAAAATCTTGAATATTCATATCGGTGTAAAGTACAAATTTTTTAAAAGTTCGAAACACGATAATAAAATGTATAATTCATATTCTGATTAAAAATAAAATATTTTACTTACCGTTTCGAATATTATATAATAATATTTTAATTTAACTATTATAATACGTAAAAATAACCTATATCATATAACCACGATTTAATTTCGTACAATGAATTTTGTTTCGATTTATAAAAACAGTTAAACTTTAAACTTTTCATAGAATACTAGATTGCTGTTTTTTCACATTAAGAAATAATAATGCAAATATTTTTTTTGTAGTAAAAAATCATAAAAAACATTATATTGGTGAAATTATATCACATAATATTGGTGAAATTATTTCGAATGGTGAAATTATTTAGAATACCGAAATACCGGTAATCGACTTTTTCAATACCGGTATTGCGGCAACTATATATTGTTCAAAATACCGGGATCCCGGTTTTCCCAACACTAATTGTGATCGAGAATTCTCGAGAAATTCTAAATAATTTTAATTCCCTTTTCTCGAGAATTTTTATTATGAAATTTCGAAAATCTTGTTTCTTAAAAAATTGTTTTTAGAATCTTAATTTCTTAATTTGATGTTTTCTGATATAATATTTATGATTTTAAAATTTTTAATTTTCAATGATTTAATTTATAATGAAGGAATATTCTAATTATAACTATTATAAAAGAAATGTGGATAAAACTATTTGTACTTTGTGTCCAAAAATACTTAAATGTAAAGCATTTTCAACAACCGGATTACATCGCCATTTGCAAAAGGTTCACAAAATGCAACAAGCATCGGAGAAAACTGAAATTTCACTTCCAACCTCACCCAAAAACTGAAGTGGCAAATATTACAAATTAACTAATAACAGTGCGTTGTGACACCCTTGAATCTATTGTTTCCAAACTGGCTGCTAAATACCAATATTTATCATTTGTAATAGTGAATTTATACGAAATTGCTTTAAGTTACAAATTTTATATTGCCAAGACACTCAATTCTTAAATTTTTAAAACACTTAATTTCCCTAATTATTTCCCTTTTTATAAAAATATCAACAATCCATTATTTAAACACCAATAATAATTAAATATCATAATTATCCTCTTTTAACACTGTCGCCACTTCTTCAGCCACTCGATTAAATAAAACCTCTAAAAGAGCATTAAATACAATAATCTCTAGAAATTTCATGTCAAAAAAGTAACAAGATTATAGAAAAAATCAATAAATTACTTATTTAAAAATCCATTTTCTTAAGGAATAAATTATTTCCAAAAAAATTGTGTAAGTCGAAGTGCTCGGCTTAGATAATATTTATTTTTAAAAGTTGTCTATTTTATATATTCATAAACCTGCCAGGCTTTTTCTTGTTATAAATCGTTATAAATATATTTTTGTAAATATTGTTGGGGTTGGTAAGAAAATAAAAAAAATTTATATATAAAAGGAAGTTTATTAATAAAAGAGTTTGAATTTTTATATACGAATTTTCGGCACTGCCTTTTTCAAGTGATTTTTCAAATGAAATCTTAATAAATATTGGTAAAATCAATAAAAGTGTAAAATTAATTAAAACCTAATAAAATTCAAAAGTCAATATCGGACGGGGGGATATAGGGTATGGTTGAACTCGAAATTAATAGACGAGTTCAGAAAGTATAATGAAAATTTAATAAGAGGTTAAGTCAATGAGGTTAATAAAAGGTTAAGTTAATGCGAAAAAACAAATTAGTTAAAATTAATTAGTCTGTAGTTGAAAGACCGAGACAAAGGGAACCCTGAGCCAATGGGAAACCCAAGTGCTGAAGGAAACCCAAAGCGCAGTGATACCCGATCGGCCGGATAAGTCAAACAAATAAATTAAAAATAAATAAACAAACAAATTAAAAATAATTTGGAAACCTTCAAATGTTTACCTAGGATTCCATGGAGATAATTAATTGCAATTCTGTAGATAAATGCCGTCTCAGAAACAGTATAAAACAGACAGGCCGTCAGTTTGTCGAAGAAACAAAGAGAAGCTCAGAGAATCAGGCGATCAGTGATCAGAGGACGAAATATCGTAATTGGAAAACGTTTAATCCTCGTACCAGAACAGGTGATTGCCCCTCGGGTTATCTACTCTAACGAGTGATATTTATATTGAGCGAAAAGTGCAAATAGAGTGACACGTTGTAATTTGATTGAAATTTAATAAAGTTATTCTGTGTTGGGTTTCGAGTTATTTGTTTAAATAGGAACATGAGGTGTCAGAGGGAACCGATTTGAAAAATAATACCCAACAATATAATTTTGTTATATTTTTTTACATTTATATTATTTGTGAACCAGTTATATTTCAGTATTTAGTTTAAAATATTCCAAGAAATTAATGTACGATATTCCTAATTCATTTTGAAAATTCGTAGATAAAATTCTCTAATTCTCAAAATTTACAAAATTGCTGAAAAGATATTTTTCAATCTCGAGAATCTAAAAATTCGAGAATTCACTATCGCTAATTGAATGTGCATTTGTATTGCTCATAACTCAATTATTTTAAATACCTCTCTACCAGAGTGAATCATTATTATTTGTGATATCAATAAAGATTATGACTCAAATGCGTTCACCTAACAATTAGGTTTAAAATTTCATAATTTGATTTAGATTTTGTGGGTAAACTATTTTTAAATAAAACAGATTGCACTGGTAGTATTATGGTTACTATAATATTTAGATAAATATTCATTAAATAACAAAAATAGTTTTCTAGATTAGTTCAACAATAATTGAAAATTTAATAGAAATTATTTATTTAACCGGATGATAAATTTAATAACGTCATTTTAAGATCAATTACTATATTTAATTTTAGGTGAAATATCGTTACAATTATATATTTAAAAGTACTGAAATATTGAAATTAATTTATTTAATGAAATATTTAATTAATAAGTTTTTAATAATTATAATAATTATAATGCCATTGAAAGAATTTTTTAAATAATTATTATAAAATAAAAATTATTAAAAAAGGCATAATCAAAATAATTAATTTATCAAGATGAATTGTTAAAAATTGATTCCATGTCTATCCATAATATTTTGCAAAGTGACTATCAACTTTATTTCATGGAAATGATTTTCATCTTTTTTACTAAATATTTAACATTCTTATAAAAAATTTCTATCTACATTAAAATGACATATTTTTACTTTCTTTGTTTTTGTTCAACTGAACTTTTATCAAAATGTATATTTTTGTCTTTAAATTTCTCTTTTTTCCCTTCGTATTTTCTTCTAATAGTTTCAGTTCTAACTAGTCATCAGAGTCGTAATATTTATTTATTTTTAAAAATAATTATGTTTTTGAAAATTACCTTGGAGAAAATTTTGCCATCAAATGTAAATATGAATTAATTTAAATAAAAAATTCTCTTTAAACTGAATTTGCAATTTTTGATTACTATTAGTGAACTTCATTTGAGCTTGAAAGTTGAAAGATATCAACGTAAGGAGAAGTAAAAATTATGCCCTTTAATTTTATAAATATATTAATAATACTCCAGTTACTAAAGGAACTTGTAGCAAGTAGATAAATCTAAGCTTTCTATATAATTAGATTCAATTTCATTACCACTTTCGTTTATTAACTTTTATATGGAAGTCAGTGTTTCAAATATAAATAAATAAAAATTTAATTTATTAACATTTTCCATTTAAGTTTAAATGCAGGGCTTTACGAGAAGAAACGGTTGAATATGCTTTTGGACAACCCTATTCCCAGTATTAGGCTAATAAATAAATTATGATAAATACAGGTTCTATTTAGAAGTAACGTTTTTTCAATAACAAGCTATGAAAAATTGGCGTTACCCTTTATAACAGACATAAATATCAGGGCCACCCTAATCACAGGGCTAAATGGGCTACAGCCCCTAGCGCAAGCCTTTTGGGGCGGCAATTTTTATTTTTGATGTATGTTTTTTTGTTATTACTATTTTTTTACTTATTTGTCATTTAGTTATTATTTTCATAAATATTCATTTTCATTTTATTAGTTTTCACGTAATTTTTAAATTAAAACAGATAAAATTAAAATTATTAGATAAAACTAATATATCACTTCAAAAAGTTGATATTACAATTAAAAGCATTATATTATATGCTTCTTTAGAAAAATTTGTACAATCGAAACGAAATATAGAATCATTTAGCCTTTACAAATCAGAAGGTATAAAATTGTCTGGCTGTGATGAATATAAACGGATACGAAGAAGAAAAAGAAAGAATTTGATGCTAATGATGAATTTCGCGAAATCTGAGCCTCCCTAAAAAAGCCAAAGTATTTTAGGGTCCCAGGATTTTTTGTATACAAAATCCAGGTCACGTTAAAAAGCTAAAGTAATTTAAGGTTCTAGATATATTTTGTACACGAAATCCGACCCTCATTAAATAAGCCAAAGTATTTTAAGGTCTCTAGATTTTTGTACAAAAGTTATGGTCAAATATTTTGATGAATCGATTGCCACGTGAAATTTTAGTAATAATTTTACATTAAAGTAAATTAAGACAATATTTTAAAAATTAAGTAATAGATTTTGATGAATCGATAACAATCGAGAAAGAGAGGTAATAATTAAAAATTAAGTAATAACTTTTGAAGAATCGATGACATTTGAGAAATGAAAGTAATAGTTTAAAATTTAGTAAATTAAAGTAAATTAGTATAATTATTTAAAATAAGTAAATTAAAGTAATAATTTAAAATTTATTGTCATATTTCGAAAAACCAATGGCCTCTGAGAATTTTAATAAAGTAAAGAAATTTTAAATGCAAATTTTTTATGAATTAATTTTCAAAGGACCTTTTTAAATCAAAGTTTTATGAAATAACTTTTTGTGAATATTAATAATAATATTAGTATTAATTCAAAAGTACTTACTTACCAAGTACGAACAAGTACTAACAACGAGATACCTACAACTAGATACCAATTACTAACAAATAAGTACCAAGTACTTGCAACCAACTAAAAATGTTATTTCTTCAGTATATTTTATCGAATGTTTTTTTTAAATTGATTAATTTTTTTATTTGTGTTAGAATTCAAAATTATCTTTAAATAAATTACAATCAGTAGTTAGGACAAATTTTTTAGATTAAGTAAAATGTATAGTCTAAATTTAAGAAAAATGATGACTTTCGTCAAAGAACGAATGGTGAATGAGAATAATTGTCAACTCAACAACTTTAAAATAATAAAACACCACGCTCAAATGAAAATTAATTAAAATCATTTAACTATTTCAAAAATTACAACGAAAGACATAAAATATAGAATTCTAATTCTTATTCACAAAATATCTGCTTAATTTTCTTCTTTGAACTGATTACTAGTTAACACCC
This sequence comes from Schmidtea polychroa, assembly GCA_959609185.1. NCBI lineage: Eukaryota > Metazoa > Platyhelminthes > Tricladida > Dugesiidae > Schmidtea > Schmidtea polychroa. The sequence goes on from CAUHTR010007827.1 coordinate 154,617, forward strand.
AATTAACATAATACTAAATTATTAATAACCAACTAACTAAATTATTGATAAAATGATGTTAATCAAGGACAAATTATTCTAAAATTTTCTAATACAAGAAATAAATTGAATTTAAATTCATTATATTTTCAAGTATATGTGCAAATCAAAATCAACCAGTCTTTGAATAAACTTTTTAAACTGATTAATTAATTTGTCAAGTCTTAAATTAATTTGTTAGATTTAAAGTACATTTGATAGTACTTCGAATAAATTTTCAGATCATTAAATTAATTAAATAAAATTGTTATTTTTGAAATAAAATTTTCTTATAAAATGATATTTACTAAATATTCAATCAAGATACTAAGATATTGAATTTGCAAGTCTTGAATCTGATATTTGAGATCACCTTCTTTGAATTGATTACTATCAACCAGCTAACAACTAGATACCAAACAACTTACTTTAGCTTTTAATGATACCTGGATTTTCTATACAAAAATATTACTAAGACCATAAAATACTTTGGCTTTTTTTTAACAAAAGTCGGATTTTGTATAGAAAACATTTTTTTCTCACTTTAAAAAACTGATCCCTAAAGAAGTTAACTTTATTAGAAATTAATTAATAAATTTAATGATTTAAAATTTGTTACTAAATATAAATGCCATTAATAAATAATGTAAAGGAAGCAAATCAATATAATTACATTGTCACATGTGCGACGCTCAAGTGACTTCTGTTTTTATTATAATATTCATCAGAATTATTAACGCAAATTTATATATAAAATTTTATGAACTTAAGTATTTTATAATTATAATAAAATCACAAGATCAGTTTCAAATTATCTTAAATTAAGCATAAAATTCTAGTCTACTTGAAATATGGTTAAAAATTGGTTTCAATGTATTCTATTTTTAAATGAAGTACTTTCTTAAAAGAAGATTGCGTCGACTCTAGTGTATGGGATATCATTAACCTTTGGTCGATCAAGCCCATTTGTGGAAATTCAAAGACCTATGTCTGGATATATTTGACTTTTTATGTATACATAGCACATAAATCTTTGACACTGAGAGAAGCTCTGGCAAACAACACAATAAAAGAAAACATTTGCACAATGGAAAACTGCCAGACAAATATGCTTCCAACAAAACGCTATATACTGCATCACGTGCAATGTATGCAAAGAAATATACATTGGAAGTATGGTCAGGAATTTGCAAACAAGAGTTAAAGAACATCTAGATCCTGGTGGAAAATTCTATGTATATAGACATCTCCAACAATGTCAATTATGGAAGGAAAGAAACAATATTTTAATTTAAATCTTAGCCAATGGAAACAAATGTCGGATTTTTAGAGTCCATTCTCATCATAAACCAACGGCCAACAATCAACACTAAAGAAGAGATCAATAAAATCATTAGTTTGATTAGTTGTTTTTTTTATTTTTTTAAAAAATAATGATTTAAAAATAATATTAAAGACTTGATCAAATTTTAAGGAAGTAAACTTTTAGAGATCAATAAAAATAAAAATAAAAATATAAATGTTTTAAAAAATTTTTAAATTGTGTATGTAAGTAGTTAAAATAAAAAAATAAATAAAAATTAAATTAATAAATTTGTTTGAAATCCTTAATTTATATAGTTATTATATTCTACCTGATGATGACAGGAAAACTGTCGAAATATATCGTGAAAAGAATGTTTGATTGGCGTTTTCTTATAAATAGTTATTAGTAACTTTTTTTATAAATATTTTATGATTTTATTTATTAAAAGAAATTTTTTATGAGCTAAAAATCTGTTTTTTATTTTGTTTTGAATTTTAGAGGAAATTTAATTTAAAAAATTAATTAAAAAATTAGAAAAGTTTTATTTTGATTCAATTTATTTTTAACCAATTCGAAGCAAGAAAAAGTAAATAAAAGAGAAGATCAGGAAGCGTTTGAAAATTGAAACAACTAAATTCCAGAACATATAAAAGGACAGTTTTTGAAATAAAATTCTTTTATTTTTTTAAGTAGGTAGTTACTAGCCCCCGGCAGAACGACCATCCAGTGCACCCTCTCCCTCTATATTTTCTATATTTTCACATTATAGTCAGAGGTTCTCTATACAAAATTCGATTGGTCTCTAAATTTTTCTATACAAAAAGCCAATTCTTCAGTAAGCTACAGTATATTTTTTCACACTATAGTAACGGAGTCTCTTGGATCGTATAGATTTCTGTACACAAAATTCCGGTCTCGTTAAAAAAGCCAAAGTATTTTTAAGGTACCAAGATTTTTTCTATACAAAATCCGACTGTCCCTTTAAAATTCAAGGTCTATATACTTTTTTGTACATAAAATCCTGTTCTTCTTAAAAAGTCAAAGTATTTTAAGGTCTCTGTATTTTCTGTACAAGAATTTATGGTCAATATTTTGATGAATCGATGGTCACGTGAAATTTTGGTAATAATTTTAAATTAAAGTAAATAAAATTTATTAAAAAGAGAGCTTGAAGATTATAAATCAGTAATATATCGATGTTTTCTGATACTCACGAATTTTCGACACTGTCTTTTTCAAGTAAAAGAAGAGTTTAAAACAGAAATCAAAGGTAAAATAAAACTCGACATTGAAGAGCTTAAAATGAGAAAGGAAACAAATTATAAAGAAAGTACAAACTTCTCTATGAGGAAACTGAAATGATGATGAAAGTTATTACAAAAGTGAAATAAATGGATATGATATGTCACATCAATTGGAAATAATGGAAAATTCATCAGATTTTTGGAAAATCAATCATTCTTGCAAATCTTAGTAAAAAATATTTATGTATGCCTGGATCGAGTGTATAATCGGGGAGAAATGTTTCGTTTTCTGGGTATATAATTAATGACCTATGGAATATACTAACATCAAAGAATGCTGAAATGCTGGTTTCCTTATACAATAATGTAGGAAACAAAACTTTATCTTTTTATATTAAATTTTGAATTATTGTTTTAAAAAAATATATTGATCATTTTCATAACAGTAATTTATTGGCGACGCTCTAGTGTATGTCGCCCAAAATTTTAAATTAATTTAAAATTAAATTAATATATTTAAATGAAATATAAGTAGCAACCTTATTGGCGACGCTCTAGTGTATGTCGCCCAAAATTTTAAATTAATTTAAAATTAAATTAATATATTTAAATGAAATATAAGTAGCAACCAAAAATATATATATAGTTTTATATATATAGTCTGAATTTATCCGACAAAATATTCTGTCCCCCTATGTGTATTTGTCGTAAGGGTACTGGTCACATTCATTAATTTTAATATACCCTTGCGACATGTTGAATGTGACCAGTACCCTTACGACAAATACACATAGGGGGACAGAATATTTTGTCGGATAAATTCAGACTATATATATAAAAACTATATATATTTTTTTGGTTGCTACTTATATTTCATTTAAATATATTAATTTAATTTTGGGCGACATACACTAGAGCGTCGCCAATTTATTAATGATAATTCTTTACTACTATCCCATCCCTACAATTTTGTTGCCTAAAGTTTGTAAAACTTCTGTCGGTGACAATATCATAATTAGTTGTGCTCTTGTACTTTGGGTCATACGTTTGTCAGAAAGCAAAATTTCGGTTAATAACAACCATGAACTTGGGGTAGAATCGGCTTTTGACTAATTGGGGTCATTGTGGAGACGTCATTTTGATAGGACCCTCTTAAAATTCTTTGGTTAAATGAGATTTAATATTAATTCAATGGTAATCCAAGGTAAAATGATTGTGGAAAAGTTTACAGCCTGTACTCAAATAAAATGAATGAATTGAATTAAATAAAAAATCTTCATTATTACATCGTTACTACAATGGTTTGAAGAAATTAATGCAGTATTAAACATATAAAAAAAATTCATTTGTACATGAAATACATAGACCTCTTATGTTCGAAACACTCCAAACACAAAATTGGTCAACCAAAACAGTCTTAACAATATGTCATGACTTTTTTACTACAGTCTTTTGCAAGTGTTCTCATAGCCTCATTGAATATTTTTGTTAACATATTTTGCAAAATCATCGCACAGTTTCAGCTTTTCAGGAATCGGTTTTCGATTCATGGCATGGTTTTCTCAACAAGCTTCAGGTTGAAAAATGCCAAACTCAATGTCATTATCATTACATTTTGAATTTGAATAATACCATTGGATTTACCATACATGTATTTAATAACAGTTCTATTGCTAATTTCCAATACCATTTTAAACTTTTACGTACTAGTGAACTATATGCTAGCATATGGTCAGATAAATCGACTGATGATTTCCCTAGATTGTATTCCACAGCGATTTCAACTGAGATCAACTATTTCACAACTTTATACAATGGATGAAAACCAAGCAGGTGAGATCCATGACTATTGCGTTTTCACTTTCGGGTTCATGACTACCGAAAGATGTCTTGTCGCTTTATCAATTTAGTTTCATTTCTGGAATTATTGTTCTTTCTTATTCTTTAGTTGTAGTCCTCATTGCTTGATGTTAATCAATGTTACTATTTGAGCAAACATCTTTCCTTATTTTTTATTTTGACAATTTTTTTCAAGATCTCTCAATGATTATTACTGGTTGAGTATTGTTTTCGTTGTGAACATATGTGTGATTAAAATTGTGAAAATGCGGTCATTAGACGTTGTCAATGAATTGTCTCATTTCAGATTAACGTATAATATACAGTCTAGTTCCCCGAAGTATAATTTTTTAGCTAACTAATCTGACTAATTACGCCGCAATATTTAAAACTCACCTGAGTCCACGCAATGTCCCTGCCGTCAACTTCTTGTAAAGAAAGCTTGCGTCGTAGACTAATGCCTTATCACCTGACTTCCCAGAGGTAGCAATCATCGTAACATGCTACTCAACGAGGAACCAAATACAAGGCGCCTTTCAGCCCTTCTACTAGTTCGCTGTTGATAGTCGCCTGCTCTACCACTCATATTTATAAGTCCGGAAACTGTCTCCAAAATTATTTAATTCATCAATTTTTGACTACTCTATTGATTCGATTTTGACCTGAGTCATATGAACTACACAGAAAAGAAATGAAAAATAATTAAAATTGAACATTTTCTTCATGGAAATTAACACAACATTACCACATAAATTACTTTACACATAAACATAACTTACGACTCCACCAGCATAAAAAGAATAAACTGTTTATTTCCTAGAATAGAAATATTTTCTATATTAAATATCCTTGCACTTTCCATGTAAAATTTATTTCTATAATAAAGTGGTGTGACCTACATATTTTAAAATATTTTTTCAAGTATTTTTAACCTATGTAAAAACTTATAAAAATTTCATAAAAAAGTATTTTGAGTTGACCTACATTTTTTATATATTAAAATTTATTTCTATAATAAAGTGGTGTGACCAAAATATTTTAAAGGTGACCTAGATATTTATTTGTTATGCTGTTTGTAATGTATTGTTATATTATATTTTTTATTGGTTATTAGGTTTTGTAGTATTTTTGTCTTTTTGTTTGGTGCGTGTTGCATGTAATAAAGATTAAAAAAACTATATAGCAATAATTTACTATGGTAAATTATCGCTATACAAAAATCGATCACAAAAAAAATCACAATACAAAAATTCAAAAACAAAAATATACTATTTAAACCTACTATAATAACTATCTAAAAGTCCAATAATCAAAAAGGATTAAAATTTATTCACAATCCGAACTCTTTTATTCCTCAGAGATTTTAACAATTACTTGGAGCTTGTTCCACTACTCGAAAAGTATTAAAATTTATTCACAATCCGAACTTCTCTATTCCTCAGAGATTTTAACAATTCAAGATATATAACAAGATATATAGAAAACAAAACACTTTAAATAATCAGAATAAGAAAAATACGCACGTTTTAAATAAAGATCGCGACATCACAATTTTATAATTAATAAATTTTTGAAGTTATTAATTATAATGTTTTTCATAGTAACGACATAATTTTATAATATAAGTGGTCTGACTTCATAATAAATAAAAGTTGTCATATACTGGCGTGACCTACATTTTAATTTAGAGACTTTGGAGCTCATTTCCATGGAAAGCATGCATTTGTTGTGCATTTTCGTGACCTACATAAAATTCTGAGTTGACTTAGATATCTTCTAAGGGGTGTTGTTCCAGTGGTGACAGGGTCTTGATGTGAAACTTCCATCTACCATTAATAATTTTAATTTCCTTTTATTTTACTATTTCTTTACAAATTTTAATAGTGATTTTTTCCTAATCATTATTTAGTCTTTTTTTTTATTTTTTCTCTTAAATTCTGCACTTTTTATCATAGTTTCTTCGAATGTAAATACGCGCCATGACTTTTCTAATTAATTTTACCATGGTCCTTTGTATGTACATATGTAGGAATAATCATTCATAATTTTCGATTTTACTAATTCGTTCTTTTGTTTATTATTCTTTTCTTTTCAAGTTGGCAGCTTTTTCGAATGTATTTTTCGAATGCGTTTTCTTTATTAACTATGTTGGTTATTATAATTTCTTGCGTTTATCATTTTAATTAAACGTTTATTTATCCTCAATATCTGATGTATTATGTTTGATTATAGGTTTTGATTTGACCAGGTGCGATTTTCAATTGAAAATATAAAAATAAATAAAATGACCAACCATTTTAGTATTTATAGAACTACTGAAACTGGAAAACTACATTTCTAAAGAAATATATTAAGGATAATAATTTTGATGGCAATCAAAAGTTACTATGTTTCTAATTATGATTTCTCAGCAGAGGATAAATTATTGTATGAAAAAATTAAATCACAAGATTTTTAATTTTAATTTATCTGTATCTTATTCATTGATTTAGTAGACTCTGTCATTTTATATTCCAAAATGTTTTAAGCATTACAACCCCCTGGTAATGAGGTTCAATATATATAAAAGCCACCACCTTTAAATTTTTTTAAAAATTTATATATTTCTTAATCCCAGCTAAAGAATTGCAGTCTCAGTTTCTAGGATGAGTCCAATGTGACACGGAATACAGGTGACAATTTTTGTTAGTTGTATTTGGAAAATTGTATCTTTTTTTGTTTCGGTTTAATTAGCCTACAAATTTAATACATCATTTACGATATATATATATTTATATATTCGCACTGTAGGTAGCTGAAATCATTGTAAAGATTAATCACTGCCACATTTGCATATAAACTTCCTGTTCAGATAGTCCTTCGTTTAGTAAATAGCTTATCTTTGTGAATGGCCTCTGCTATTTCGTTTACTAGTAAAAGTTCTGGCATATTTTCATATAATAATTTACAGGTAAATTGTTCACAAACATATTTATGAATTTAATCAATAAATGCACAATAGTAACACGAAAATATTTCACAAAAAAATAAGGATATTATAAACTATATTGCTGCTATTATTATTATTATTATTATTATTATTATTATTATTATTATTATTATTATTATTATTATTATTATTATTATTATTATTATTATTATTATTATTATTATTATTATTATTATTATTATTATTATTATTATTATTATTATTATTATTATTATTATTATTACTAAAGTAAGCACAAATTAAGTTTAAAAATTAATTTTTTCTTTTTTAATAATTCTTCCTACATAAAATAACTGAAATAATTAAAGAAAAAGAAATATTACCAAAGTACTCCTAAATTTTAAATTAATTTTCTTGTCGTTTTGGGCTATTATTCTTTTCGACATCAATTCACCTTGACTCCTAACCCCGATTGAACTTAATTTTTGCCATCACTATCACTGAACTAATTGTCTCTACTACTTAGTTGATAATGTGCGGCATGGTTGAGACCTAATGGGCACGTAAGGGTTAATTCTCTTATCCAGGTATTTTAATAAGGTCATAAGGTATTTTAAGGATTTATGTTATATTTATTTATTCTCTTCTTAATCCGGATGCTTGTTTTTTTATGCTTGTTTTTTTACAGATTCTCAACTGATGTTAATCGTTGTTATTTCAATTAAGTTTTTGAGCAAAGATCCCCTTAACCTGTTAGTTTAAATGGATATGTGTGCAACTTTTCATCAACTTATTGAACATCGTTTTCCCGTATTTTATGATTAAATTTTTATATCCTTTCTTTGGCCTTAACTAGGCATAGCCCTTGCTGGAATTATTGCTCTTTTCTTTCCTCTCCTTTCTTTTGATTTTAAACAAAGTTGATTTAACAACCCGTTGTGTCATATCATTTTAATTATACATGTTTATTTATTCTAAGTTTGGGGTTCTTTCCTTTATTTTACTTGATATGCTTTTATGGATTATAAGTTAACTTGTTACGTTTGCTTGTGTAAATCATTTGTCAAATTAAAACAAATTGACAACTCTCAGTTCCATCTCAACAATTTTCAATACACTTGGAACACTTCTATGACTTAAAAATTAAAAAAATAACGATGATTTGATAATAAAATTATTATTTCTGAAAGCGCTAGTTCCTATCGATTTTATAGTTTATATTATATTATTATATTATATTATATTATATTATTATATTATTATTATATTATATTATTATATTATATTATATTATATTATATTATATATATTACAGATTTATAGTCTTTAAGCTTGTTTTAATAAATACAATGGGAAAAAATCAGTGGTGAAATTGGAATAAAAGTTCTTATAAAAATATATCTTTATATTTAAATGGGATTTTTTAAAACGATGAAATATTCTTATTACCCCAATTTGATAAAGACAATGAAAAATTGAGCAAACATGGGAAATACAATAATAATAATAATAATAATAATAATATATATTAATGATTATGAACGAAATTAAATTTATGTCAACTCTTGGTTTTTTCAGATCTTAGCCAACAAACCAACTATAAAAATCTATGGTGTTTCACATTTTTACAAAGTTATTCAAGTGCTATCAATACATTGAAATGAATTAAAATTTATTGATTAATAAAAACTGATTCAATAAAAAGTTAAGGGGGCAATTTATTACATTTCCTTAAGTTTTGAAAAATCATACACTTTGAAAAGTAAATTTAGTTCGGTACTTGTTGACTAAATTAATGCTAAATGCTTAAACATTTATTTTATAGCTGTTGTCTATAATATTAAAATTTAAAATTTTTAACTATTTTATGAAAATAAAAGGGGAGGGTATTCAGAATTTATTATGATTTGTTACAGAGTAAGTGGGGGCAAAAAAGTCGATTTTTAGCGTTACGTAATTTACGAACGTTCCATTAAAATTCGGAATATAAAATCTAATGAAAGAAAATTAGAATTTTTTTACTTCATTCATTTGTGACGGATTACGGGATTAGTAACAAATAAAGATTATAACGAGTGTTTATTGCTTCCTTGATGTTCGTTATGATCCAGTTCAACTGTATTTTATTTACTGTATAAATAATAGCGGCTAATCAAATTCTAAATATTGAACGAAATGGACTTTTATTCTATCAATTTTTAACATATATTATAATTCAATTCATTGTAATTATTTATAATGCAACTAAATTGTATTTTTTTAATTTACCACAGTGTTTTTGTTTGCTTTATTTCATCATTTTAGCTTTATTCGGATTTTAGAAGTTCTTATGTCCTACTTTCAATTACGTTGTATCATTATTATGATTGTTCTGTAGGAAATGGACATACTCGTGTCTTTTTATTGAAATGACAAACTCAACATAATAAGTTTTATCTTTTTATCATATTGATCAGCGCCGTGCTGTAACTTTTGGGAGCCCTATGCATACACTAAAAAATTTTTTCATCTTTTTTTTTCTTTCAACTCGTGATATTCTTTTTCTATTGGAGAATGTATTTAATATTTGGGGCCCAATGCGATTTCACTTGTTGCACATGCGATAGTACGGCGCTGATATTAATCACAACTATTCAAATTTTATTTTGATACTTATCATTTTCCATGTTGATTGGAGTGTTCTGTTTAATTTTATAGTATTTCTGGTTAATCTGTCATAAACATTATCTTATACCACCTGTGGTGATGTACACAATGGCCGAAAATCGATGAGCAGATGAACTCCAGTATTGGAATTATTCCTCATTCCATTTTCACTTACGGGTTCAAGACTGCCAAAAATAGGTCTTACGTTGCTTTATTCTTGAATGGGACTATGGATCTTTTCTTGTTCAATTGTCATACATAGTCTTCATTATTATGTGTTAATTAATATATTTTTTCGACAATTTAGGCAAGAATTTATTATAATTTCTTGTTTCGATAATTTGTTCCAAGACCACTTCTAAAGTTTTTTGTAGCGTACTGCCCTGGTACTCGACATCACAACTTCATCTTTCTTTTAAGTTTTTAATGTTTTTTTCAAAAGTTTATGCAGCGTTTCTCTCATTTTTTATATTAACTGTTAGTATTCATTTATCGGGGTCATCGCTAAAATCACCGTTTATTACCATGATTAATATTTACTTTAGATAATTCTTTTGTTCTTAAATTTTCAGCAATAACTTATTCATTCCCTAAATTTATTCTATCTAAATTTCATGATTTTTAGGCCAGATTCAGACTTAATCTCTCGAATGGTAACTTAGTGTCACTGACCTTTCGATCACGCGCATTTACCAGTGACACGCTCACGCATTGACCAATCTCTATTTGCATGAACGTGTTTTTCAGTTTTCTGAATTATTATCCTTAGTAAAAACATTTATTTAGCCTATTGCTTGAATTGATTATTTAAAGCAAACGTAATTTTTATTTATTATGATATTTTCGTATTAAAATTGATACTATAATTTTTTATTTATAGGTTTGGGTCAAAGGTTTTTGCCGATGAATAAAGTTATCCAGAATGAAATGTATGAATTCGTGGTTCTATTATTAATATATATTAGAATTTTCAAAATTTCTAAACATAGTTAATTATAAAATATTTAATTTGTGTGAAATTAAAGATTGTTTAAATCATTCGTTGATGTTTAGCGTGTTTCTCGCCAGTATTCGTACTGAAAATGGAGTTTTCTCGAGAGAATATTCGAAAAATCATTTATTATAACTTAAAGAGAAGACTGTCAACTGACAAAATTCACAAAGAAATCAGCTGAATCCTTGATGAAGCACAGTTTGCCTCTGAACATACTTTGACTGTAAATCCATGAGTGGAGAATTTATTGCTGAACATGAGCCACACAGTGGACGCCTGTCATATGATCTGGAGGAGATACAAGCTGTTTTTAATGAAGATTCATGTATCATTGGTGACAGCATTGTTAATGACAAAGAGACCATGAGAAGATGAATGATTGAAATAGGAAAGCGCTACCCGTTCAATGTATGCTGAAGAATGCAGCAATTCTTCGAGGAAAGCATCAACAAGCTACCTGGAAGATAGCAACGATGCATTAATCACAATGGTAAATATTTTGAAAATTTGTGAGAGGTTGATAATTAAACAACTTATTTCTTTTCATTTGTTTTTTGAAATTTCGGCCGAAACTTGTATTATTTTCCATCTGTTGAGGTCAGTAAATTAAAATAAAAAGTAGGTGAAGGAAAAAGACAAATAAAAGCGTGATCATGCACAGAATTGATCGTAAAGGAAATATGATGGAAGCATATTAGTAAATGGCAAAAGCAGTTGCGAAAGGCAAGAATTCGGAAATCCGAGAAAAATCAATAAATTGTAAAGTTATCAAAATTGAATTGGGAAAACGGGACAGGTGTAGATTAGCTGATGGTCAACAAGATGATGATTAGGGATTTATCAGAAAATGGTTAGAAAGGGTCGAAAATCATTCGAATGTGCTAAAACAGAAAATCGTTAATTAATTAATTAATTGGCTAATAGAAAACCCGAGCCAATGGAGAACCCGAGAGATGAAGGAAACCCGAGATCGATTAACATGAAAAGTAAACAAAATGAGAATCTCGGAAGGCCGATATCATGACAGCATGATTAATGGAGACAAACAAAGTTAGGACTATTATGAAGGAATAGCAAAGGGAGCCAATTAATCATGATACGGTGCAAACAGCGTTCAAGGAGTCGGTTGTCAAACCATTGTCAGATAGGAGCAATCAGGTCAAAAACCGATTAATCAAAGTGATTATTCCAGTATAAAAGCAAAGTTGAAATTCAGAATAATCGGCATTTTTCCTCAGCTAGGGTTAGAAGAAGATTAGCTAGGAAAAGGAAAAGACGAATTAAGGAGATTAAGGAAAAATGGAATATAGAATAGGAATACGAAGAGGTGAAAAGGAATCAAATCAAATAGAAAAAGGAAAATGTTGCTCAAAAGAAGCTAAGGAATTAAAATGTGAATACTATCTTTTGTCAAAGCATCAACACTGAGCGGAGAATCGGTCAAATTTGAACTTTGATTATTGATTGTTATTGTTATTGTTGAGAGAAATATATTCTTGTGATTCAAATATACGTTGGGTAGTTTATTGTTTTGATTAAGAGGACACGAGGAGTCAGATGTTACCGACTTAAATTAGCTAAAGCCCAACACATCAATTATTCTATTTCCTACATGGCGGATTTGATTATGGTTCTTTCGAGTGTTAATACAACTATAATTGTTTGCTCTTTTTTTATTATTCCATCATTACACCACCGTGATGGATTTCAGATTCAAAATGGTATACTTCAGTAAATTGTGATGTTGATATTATGTGAATGCTTGCAACTTCTTGCGTTTTTCATTTTTTAAATGTTTTATTATTTTTTGAAATTTTATTTATGCTACTTTGTTTAAACTCACATGTTCTCGTGGATTTTAAATAAACTTTATGTGGTGCATGTGTATTCTTTCAACGCATTTAAACAAACTCTAAATCTAGGGTTTTAAAACAACAAGCTGAAGATTCAAGTTCAGATGAAGGTAGACCTAGCCAACGTTATTAGTATTAAATTAGGATATTTTTACTTATAGTTTGGTCGTTTTTAAGCGTACACAAATTGTAAGTTGAAAAATAATTAATATTTTTAGGTCGCATCGAATTTCATTCAATCTGAATGTTAAGGGTTTTGTGAAATTTTCTTTATTGCAATAAAAATGTTATAAATTACCGGTAAAAGAGGCTCAAACTCTAGACTCTAGAGCAGGTTTGTGCAATGTCAACTGATTTCATTGATGCGGGTGAAGTTGATGAAACATCTTTGCCACAATGTGTGTTGATATTGTTCATGTTCTAGGATATAAATGGCTTCTTCTTCCTGACATTGTCTTCGGTCTACAATGTTCTCGAGCTCGAATACAGAGATTACGGGAAGTCTCACCAATGTATGTGGCATTACACCCATTACATGTAAACTGATAAACGAGATCGGAACACAATTCAACCGGAGTTTTTCACTTATTAATAAACATATTGCGTACTTTCCATGAAGTTGACACTATCCTATAGTTTAAATTCCCTAACTGCTTTCTTATCTTCACTTTATAATCCTTAAAACCTTCTGAGTACGGCAATACTAACACAAATTTAGGCTCATCATCCTTGCTCACATTATTTAATTTATTTAACTCACACACCTCAACAAAATTACACCCAGATTTTAAATCATCAGACTCACACATCTCAACAAGATCACACCCAGATTTTCTCAAACATGGATCCTTAGGATTTTTAATAAATTTGTCAACAGTCTCTTTCACCATAATTACTAAAAAGGATTTTGAATAACCATTCTTCATTAACAATTCAACCAATATGTCAACACTTTTTACTGAATTTTTAAAAGTAGAAGACAAAGACCATGCACGATAAATCAACCCCTTCACCATGTTTCTTTTATACTTGAATTCACAAAAACTTTCGGAAGAAGTATAGACACCAGTATCAGTTGGTTTTCTATAAATCTCTGTCTCATAGTGTTTCTCTTTGCGTTGTATTAACAGATCCAAGAAAGCAAGCGATGATTTTTTCTCCGTTTCACATGTGAATACAATGTTTTTATGTAGACTATTCATATAATGCAAAAACGAGTCAACGTGCCTCTGATTTTCAAATATAAGAAAAATATCATCCACATATCGTCTATAAACAGTGAGTTTCATATATTGGAAAGATGCAATTTTCTTTTCTAAGCTTGTTAAAAAATTGAAGCCATCGTTGGTGCTAAAGGAGAACCCATAGCAACTCCATCTATTTGTTCATACCATTCATTATTGAAAAGAAAATTGATTTTTGAAGTTGCAAATACAAGAAGTTCACGAAATGCTGTGCTATCCAAAATATGATGTTCAGAAATATTTTCATTCCATAACAAGCAACATAATTCAATTGTTTCAACCAATGGTACATTAGTAAACAGACTACAAACATCAAACGAAACCATAATTTCATCCATACTTTGTCTATCATATTGTGCAATGCAGGAAACAAATTCAAAACTATCTTTACATTCAAATTCTGATCGTATTAATGGTTTCAATAATCCATCCAAAAATTTGGCTATTTTATACTGGGCAGTGCCAATCATGGATAAAACAGGTTTCATAGGCACGCTATCTTTATGGATTTTTGGAAGCCCATACATTTTTGCTGGTTGTGATCCCATGGGGCGAATAGATTTAAACAACTCTTCATCAATTTGCTTAATTTATTCAGTATTAATTTATTCAGTATTTCTTTCAACAAATTCTCATCCTTAAGAGGAGGTTGTATTCCATTTTTTCGAGAAATCTCTATTTTCACAAACTGGGGAGCGTTCAAAACATCATTAAGCTTATTTACGTATACATCGTGGTCGAGAATTACCAATCCATTTCCTTTGTCAAACTTTCATATATTGATGTCTTTTTTAGCTAAATTTTTTAATACAGTAAAATCTTTAATATTCTGCTTTTTATTTTTATCAATATATTCCATCGCACTCGAACTCAACACACTCTTCACATAATTAGTATTAATATCCTTCATCTTTCTAAGTATATGAAAGTATAAACTTTCAATCTTCGCACATAATTTTGTTTCATCAATTCTTTTCTTAATGGAATGATTGGGACCAAATTTCAAAATACGCTCCTCCTCTTCGGACAAAACAACTTTACTCATGTTTATTAATGTATTCTCTACACTAAATTTAGAGATCCCAAATAATTTTCTCAAATATTTTAATTTATTGATATGAGCATTCTCTTTTGATTTTAACTGAGAAATTGAATTCTTAATACACCATTCAACACATACCTGCAAACAAAACTCATTTGTTATTTGATTCAAAGTAAATCCAATATTTAATAGTTTTTTATCCAAGGATGTTCTCCTTATCTTCTCTGATTCCAACATTCTTCTTAACGTTCTTTTATGTATTATTTGCACATCTTTACTTGAAAGACAATCACTAAGTTTCATTTTAAAAATGAACGAAGGAATCATCTTTTCTTCTAGACAAGTCTCAAGAAAACAAATCTCTAGTTCTTTTCTTCTAAGTGCATTAAAAGTCTTCAATAATCTTTTGAATACTGGAACAGCAGAAACATGAATTTTGAATACATAGTTAAACATACATGACAATGATTTAATTATAAGATAACGCCAATCAAACATTCTTTTCACGATTAATATAATTAATAATACGATATATAATTAATAAATTTGTTTAAAATCCTTAATTTAATGAGTTATTATATCCCACCTGATGATAAGCGGAAAACTGTCGAAATTAATCGTGAAAAGAATGTTTGATTGGCGTTATCTTATAATATAAATTTTTATTGATTAATATTAGCAAATGAGTAAAACATTTACCGTAAAAAAGTTGAGTTTAATTTTAACAAAATTAATATTTAAGAATATTTTTTATCAAGTGCTTTAAAGTTGACTGGTGAAGAAAACACGAGATTCATGAACAGGTGGGAAGCCATTCTTGACTAATGTCACATTTGTTTTATAAAGTTCCCTATAATTATTTTACAAAAAAACTTTTCTTATTTATTCCATTATTTTAGTAGATTATCAATATTGGCAACTTGAATTGATTTTTTTCCATTGATTACAAAAATTAATTCAAGTGACACTTAACATTTTTATTTGATATAATAATTTTTGGCTTCTAATGTAAAATTTAAATTCTAAAGTGCAGTCAAATGAAAAGAAAGATAGTGAATTACCATGGAAACACCCGGATGTTAATTTCTAATGTAGAAATATTTATTCTATCCAGTTAAAATCAAATTTTCTTTAGCACATTAATCTTGCTGAATTAAAAAAATATAGGGCAAATTCATGTTTTATTTGATTATTATTTTAAATTATGAATCCAAAAAACAAATTTTGTGTTGTTTTTAAATTGATATTTATTACTAACATATTTTTCATGGAGTTAATCAATAACTAAAAATAATAACAATTGGCTATTATTTATACGTTGATGAAATATAGGTCATATCTGTCTGACCAATCAAATTTTGGATTAGTTATTGTTGTCATTCGTTGTTAATCGTACAAGGACGTATATTATTAAATAATATTTTATCTTTTAATTTTTCTAATAAAGACATTTTGTACGTTAAACTTTTAAATGTAATTTTTTTTAATTGTCATCCTTTGAAATTTTAATTATTCTAGAATTAGTTAGTCTTTTGGATTTTATTTCAATTATGCAAAATTTGGACAGCAGTATTTATGACAATTACCACAAATCATTTTCGTTAAAACCAAGTAAGTTATTCGTTTTAATATGCTTTCAAAATAATAAAAAATAGGCTATTTTAAAGATGACATGGAATGGTGTAATAATAATTATAACGATAATCAGCAAGATAATATTGAAGCTAATGATCTTCCTTATAGTACTAGAATACCTCAAGGTTGGTTTTAAATTTCAGATTTTTTCTCATTTTTTAAATAAATTCAAAGATCAGTGGACCAATAATAATAGAATATCAATGTCACAGAAGACTCCATGTATCCCTTCATTAAGTAAAAAATAACTTAAATATATCTAAACCAATTTCTTTTAAACTAAGGTCACACTCAAATATCAATTAATAACAAAAATAGAGTGTCCATTATTGAAAAGAAAGCCTGTGTTACAATTGCAAACTCATCAGAATTCTGTAAAAATCTTCAAGGTTTGCATATATATCTGGTGAATTTTTCAAACAATATTTTATTAAGAAAAGAATCGAAACTGTGATTTGGATCAGAAAGACATCGAGTTCATTGAAGAAACAAGAAATATATTTAAATTACCATATGGTATGTATTTTGATTCCTTATTAAATTTTTAAACCTTGTAATAAAGATTTTTTTTCTTTTTTAATACATAAAATTTTAAACCTAAACACTTTTTTTAACAGATTATCGTGAATGGACCAATGAAAATATTGAGAACTGGCTTTATTGGATTCGCCATAAATTACGATTTAAATTCCCAAAATTATCCAAGGAAATAATCGACTTTCGAAAGGAAGAATTTCAAGCCATTGAGGTCTGGCAAGAGAAATTCGGTAATGAGGCCGGTGGATGCATGTTTAAGCATTTCAAAATGTGGTTTAAATGTAAGTGGATATTAAATTAGAATTATTTGATGGAAGTTAAGATATTTTTTATTGGCTATAAGAAATTTTGAGTAAAAGTATTCCCTACCGGATGTTAATATTTTTGTTTCCGGATATAAATATTGATTTTATAATTTATAGAATTAAACGCTTGAAATGATATAAAATACATAAATTCAGCATCTCTCAATTGTAGTTCATGGTATGAATCCTTGTTGTTACCGTTAAACTTCTTTCGATTTTGATTGGTTTAAAATGTCAGAATTAATATTGATTTGGTAGTCAATCCTATTTGTTTAAAAATGTCAATCCAAATCCTTTTTTATCGGTTCTATTTCAAATTTTATGAACATTTTATATTGGAATATAGTAAATTTTAATTCGTTATTAAAAGGAGAGGACATAAATTATTTAAAGGGAAATATATAAAATATCATGTAGTTTTTGAAACCTTATACTCCCTCCGTCCGGTAATATGGTATACATTTCAACAAAAATCGTAGATTATCGTGAATATAAAAATAAATAGGCAACTGTCATGACATTGTCATAGTAAATATTCATGATAATATAACCTAAAATATTTGACTTAAGTAATATCATTCTTAGTTAAAAACTTACCGCTCAAACATCAGTGTTTCTTGAGGTAGATAAAATTAGTACCGCTGCAAGACGAATATGGAAAATGTGGAAGGAAATTTGCTAAATTTAGAAAGAAGAGATTCAAAATATAAACAGTTAACTAAAGAACAACGTCAAGGTATTTTTGAAAAATTATTACAGCAGATGAAGGAGAATAAGTTAAAACACGGTGCAATCAACGAAGTTGCTACTGCGTTTCAAGTTTCCCGGCTAACCGTTAGCAGAATTTGGCATGCAGCACAAACTCAATACAGAAAAGGTAAGATATGTGCCGATGTTTCTTCAAAAAAGAAAAAAAGATGCGGAAGAAAACCTAGAATTAATTAATCAATAAGAAGCGAATACTCTCGATAACGTTTTTACAACATTGCAAGCATGTATGGAGTCAATTATGTTAGCAGATGGAGGAAATGGCTATAAAATACCTCATTTAAGTAAAGGAAAACTTCGTCGCGAAGGTTGACTGCTAGAAAAATATGTATGTTCTAAAGAAGCATACAATAAAGCCAAATCAAATTTCGAGTGAACTTATTAATATTAATATTTATTTTTTTAAATGTTATTTAATATTTACATTAATATTTATTAAAATGTTTCAAATAAAGGTAATATAATAAACTTGTCATGTACATTTTTTGATTTATTTTATTTTTCGCAAATGTATACCATATTTCCGGACAACAAAAATCGCTCAAATGTATACTATATTTCCGGACGGAGGGAGTATCATTTTTAAAGTTTAATTTTTATTTTCGGAGAATGGTCACGCTGATCTAAAGAGATTAAATTTACCAATCTGCTTGAGTAACTGGATTATACTATAATTTTGAAAATTGTTTGAATGGAATAATCTCAATCTGCTGTTAGTAGGCAATGTAATACTTTTCTTAACAGTTTGTCCGAATAAGCAAAAGCTCTTGCGCAGTGAGCTTTTACTATCTGGAATTGCAAGGTCAATATTAGTAACTATTTTCAGCTTACAGCGTAATTTACATAATTAACTATGAAACTTTGAAAGATAATATTGTTTGTTTCAATCAGAACGTCTATTTAATGCATCATTATTCAATGAAGTCATCATTGGTATTGCTGTAAATAAACTTTACATTGAATTATACATTGTCTTCAATAAAGAAGTACCAACCAAAACTGTTGTGTACGGACAAGTGTTTTAATTCTCACACTTAGGATAAATAGGGTTATGACTTGATTTGTTTCGGCCTTTTCTTTCTTGCTAGCATTTTAATGTTTCAGTGAAATATATAATAATATGAACTTAATGCATACAAAAAATCAAATCTCAGTAATAAAAATCGTATATTTAAACAAGAATAAAGCTTTTGAACATAATTTTTCCAATTTTGTGCACCATGATAATTAAATAAAAATTTATTGAACTGTACAAAAAGTTCAGAAACTTTAATAAATAACTATAAATAGATGTTCCATTTGCAAATAAAGTAAACCTTAAAATTAAAACCGTTGAAGGAAATAGAAATAGTTTAGGTAAAAGTCAGAATAGTCGAATATGGAAGTCAAAAAAAGAGTCGACAGATCGTGAAAATTAGCCGACTGCAAACCCCTAAAAATAACCGACATCCGAAATATCCCAAAAAAATCGTCGACAAAAATTGTGAAAAAAAAATTAGTAAGTACCATGTATAACTAAAGGGTTTGTAAATACATTATTATAACAAAAATTGAAATGTCTTTTGATACAAGTTTTGTATTTGTTACAAGTGTTTTGTTTCTGTTATTGGAAAATTATTGTTCGTGTGGCATTTAAACAACGGTCTGAGTTCTTAACACTAATTTTTGACAAAAAAACTCTTCCCTCTCCCCCGGTATTCAATTATAAATACATCTAGAATATTTACTACCTACTACAGTAATAACATCTCCCAGTTAACTAACACCCTTTTAAAAAAATAGTATTATTTTTGACCCCTAAAGATTCGACTATTTTTTTAGGATTTAATATTGTCGGATATTTTTTTGTACTACATTTTCGACGATTTTTTCGGGTTTCAACATTGGCGACGATTTTAACCAATTAAAACTTTTTTTCTTTGGCGACGATTTTTTTGGCTTCCATATTCGACTATTCTAGCCCTCACCATAGTTTATTCGCGGTCCTTTCTTTTATCTCTTTACTAATCTACATATTTCAGACAATATGAAATAATATTTGGAGACCAATGTTTTACTTGCAATTGAGGTAGGGAAATAGATACCTCAATTGCAAGTTGAGTTCACTTGATCATTTTAGTGCCACAATAACCAGGATAAATTAAAAATATATTACTAATGCTTTAATTTCAATTGTCATATAATTACTGTAAGAATACTGAGGACAACTACTGCACTTACAAATCCAATAGTGACACAAGTAATATTTAGCCACTTAATGTACATATTTATTTTGAACTTTTCTCAAAAGATAATCGAATTTTTTTAAGTGAAAATGTACTTCCCATACATAATTAAAATGAGAAAAAAAATTCTGTTTCTTGACCATTTCGTTGTAATGGACCTCTATTATAATTTTTTTCCTTCAATATGTAAAACGACAAAATTTGAAAACATAAATTTAATAAACCATGGTCTAATTGCACATTAACCACACTCAACAAATATGACCTCGTTATTTTTACTTGTATGAATCCTTGAAAAGTGGATTTTTTTAATCCAGCTTAATCTACTTTGTAAAGAGTAAATGCATAGAAGCTATTTCTTCAATTTCTCAGCTGTTGACTTATTTCTGAGTAATATAAAATCGTTTTTGTCAATATTAAGTTTTCATTTTTATAAATGATTATAATTTCATTAAAATTTGAAAAATACTTTTGGTCAACACTATGAATATGATGTCAATTGTGTAGAATATTTTGTTAATTAAAGTGCTTCTAAAGATATCTGAAGAAAATATTTTCGTAACCACTTTCACAGGTGACTAATTTTTAGAATAGATAGACTTTTGGAAATATTTGAGAAGTTCAAAGGCCTGAAATTATTCACGAGGACTTTTACTGATGCCGGTAAATCTATATCATAAATACCATAAATTAAATAAAAAGAATACATAATAAAAGATCGGTATGTTGAAGATGTAATTTAAATTTATCAGTAAATTGTATATATGAATACGAATTTTATTGTAAGAACACGGCCTGAAATTATTAAGGGTCGTTTTATTATTACTAAAAAAGTTTTATTATGTAATTCATTATATAATGTATTTTTTAGGTATTTTAACAATAGCTGTAACTCGAAAATAATTTTAATTTTATTAGAATATAAAATAATATTCTATATTTATTTTAATTCGAAAGTCACAATTGATCATGAGTCGAAACTAACACAAAAGTAGGACAATCAGCCCATTAATTGATATTTTAAACTTAATTTTATCCTAGAAACCAAAATATTGTAAATATTTTGCATTAATTTGTTGAATTGCCTGGCAATCGTATTTACATGACAACCTTAATTATTGTTTTATAAGTAACCTTGGTTTACTTATTAATAGTAAAATTATATATCTAATGACCTTAATAACCTTTATTTTCATTAAAAATCAAATAAGTTTACACTATAAATTAAATCTACACCTTATGCATCGTGTCCATTGTAGTGGACATACAAATTAGCTATAACCTAAATCGGCGTTCGGGTAACTGGGGTAAATTACTTTAAAATGCCTAAAAATAGATATACTATTTTATATCAATTGAGACGCAATTTTAACTCGTAGGGCTATTAATACTGGTGTAAACAAATATAAAAAATTTCCCGACTTCTGACGTATTTGAGTAGACAGAAAGAAAACTTTATCATCTTTATTTATATTTTATATCTCATTACTATGTTTAGAATAATAATAAAATTTCTGAAACAATTATGATTATTTCAAATAAATTTTTCGCACAAAAAGGACTTGATATTGATTAAAAAAATTTTAATAAAATTATATTCATGTTTTAAAATCACTTTCGAATTAAGCTTCAATAATAAACAAGTATAAATATAATCATAATAGATTAGTAATAAATTTTGGACATTTTTCTTTGTTATCATTTATGAACTGTGAAAACATCGTTGCACATTTAATCAGTAGTCCGATGATGGTGCAAGCAATATTAGAATTATCAATGTGAAAATGACTACAATACTCAGTTTCACCATCGTTCTGTCATCAACAGTGGACAAATAATTATTTTTGATAGATTTATTGTCGAATTTTTACTTCAATTTCAATGTCGAACACTTCCAAAATTTTTGTTAGAAATTATCAAATTTGCCAATAGTCTCCCCCCTCAAAAAACGTTAAAATTATTAATAATATAATGAAAATTACCTATGAGTTAGTCATAATGAAGATGCAGATATTATCAATATAATAATAAAGAATATATTTTTCACTTGTTTCCGATTCTAATATAAACAGATTGGATAGTAATAGTTTCTTAGAAGCAGCATATTTTAAAATTTAAATAATATAAAATTTTGTTTGTAATAAGGATATTTTGATGTATGTTGAAAATTTGTTACCAATGCAATTGGTCACCAATAAATTTGAACGACTACAACATCAGCTTATTCTCAATTTATAGTGACTAAGATAGTGATCAATCGAAAATTTATTTCACAATTTCAAATCGTTTTGAAATATTATTTTATTTAAGTATATTTAACTAATTTTCTAATTCTTATATTTCGTTTATTCTTGAAATTTTCAAAACTCAAATTAAAATATCAAACAAGTAATTGATAAGATAAACCTTTTTTACTGCAAAGTATATACCGTATTTCCCCGAAAATAAGACACTGACTTACTTCAAATTTTCAGAAAAAAAGCTACCTAGGGCTTATTTTCGGGTCATATTTTCAAAACAAATTTATTACGTTTAAAAACTAGACATTTATTCAAATATAATCATGTCATCCACCTCATTTACATCACCATCATTACTGTCAGTCGGGGTTACAATATTGCCCATCCGTGATTCAATTTCATCCAAGATCATCGGTCCAAATCTCGAATGCCTGGCAATATAGCTATCTTCAAACGAGTGACTAACTTTTTTCAGTCAAAAAAAATTATTTTTTTTCGGGCATAACAACCTTATGACGTAAAATCGAAAGAAAGTGCCAGGGATAAATAAAAAAAATATAAATTTTATAACAATATGCTAAAATGCAATTGCCCGAGCAATTCAATATGTTCAAACCTAAACTACACGTGAAGGAGGTGTATATAAGACATCTGAACAGAACATGTATTAAAATACCTAAAAACCCATGTAAAACCGACACATGTGATTTTAAAATTATGGTCATGATCATTGGATTGGGGATTGAATAACTAACAGATTTGCCAGTATTTGACACTTTAAAGCATATATTTATGGCTAATTTGAATTAAAATTACTATTTTTTTCGTTATGTAAATAAGTAAACAGATCTTTCAAGGTAGGTCTTATTTTCAGGGTAGGTCTTATATTTTTTGTGGGCGAATAATTCATGCTAGGTCTTATTTTCGAGGTAGGTCTTATTATAGGGGAAATACGGTATTGAATGAAATTAAATAATTTTATATTATGAAAATAATCCTTGTCAATTTCTTGAAATTTTGTTGTTTCAATTTTCAAATGCTTTTTGATCTTTTTTAAATCTATTTTCTGCCTTCTCATAGGTTGAAATATATAAAAATAAAACTTTTTCAAGAATTTAAAATCAAAATTAAGTTAACTGTCAAATTCAAAATAAAAGAATATGAAATATTTAAAGGTATTATAAAAAGTTTTAATTTTTTTTTAAAAAACTTCATAACTTTCTATTTGTAATTCAAAAATTTTTAACATATTTATATTTTGATTTTTACATCTAAAGGTTCTTTCAAAGAAAAAAGAATGAATTCAAATTCAAAAAGACTTAGGGATACAACACAAAAAAAGAAAACATTTGCATAATGGAAAACAGACAGATACCAAAGAAAATATGCTTTTGAAAAAACATTATATACTGCATCAGGTGCAATGTATGCAAAGAAATATACATTAGAAGTACTCTCAGGAACTTGTATCAAAGAGTTAAAGAACATTTAGATCATGGTGGGAAATATTCAATATACAAAAATATCCAAAGATGTAAACCGAGGAAGGAAAGAAAAAATATTTTAATTAAATTCTTAGCATTAATTTAACTCACATTAGCATACATTCACTCATATTACCAGACTAATTTTTTATTTTTAATTTTAAAAATATTTCCATAATTAATCTTTAAAAGTTAATATTTAATTTTTAAATATATGCTTATATATTTTTTATCTTCGAAAAAATCCAGATAAAGATAATTTAACATTAGAAAATTTTGCAAAATTACAAATAGCTAAAATTTTTGAATTAAAAAAAATCGGCGAAACTTCAAATAATGTTGTTGGTTAATTTTATATATCCAAGAAAATTTTGGATCAACCTTTTAATTTAACCCCCATAATAATCATCCTTTTAATTTAACCCCCGAAAATAAATAAAAAGTAATATTTATTTATTAATATTAATTAAAAAATAATCAATTTTCCAATATTATTTTTCATCCTTTTAATTTAACCCTGGGGGTTAAATTAAACGGATGATCCAAAATTTTTAAGCAAAATTTTCAAATTTTGATTTATCAAAATTTCTATCTATTCTTGAAGTTTTATCTTGAACTTTTATTAAAAATAATGATTTTTATTTTGATTTTGACCCTATACTTCATTTGTAAACAATTTCTAAATTTTGAATAAATTAAAAATTACTATATACCATAAAACATACAAATAACGATCTACAAAAACATTTTTTAAAAATAAAAATGTAGAGATTTTCTACCAACTACCTAGTCTGTACTAGATTCTGCCTACTGATTTGAGCCCTAGACATTGACTACATCCGGATACAGTACGCGTGCTAAACGTATAGAATTACAATTGTCAATGGTTAATATTTATTATTTAATTGATTTTTTTAATGAATTTATGCAGTTGATGATTAAAGTTCTATCACATTAATTCTAAGATATAAATTAATTATAGATGTTCATAATCATTGACGTTTTGTGGCTTTATGAAATATCATTTAGCACTATATGCCAGGAATTAAATAAAATTTTATTGCTATATAGCTATATTGCTATATTTTGAAATTGTAATATTTATTAAGCTTTAAATAATAAATTTTATATTATTTTTACATTTGATAAAAGCAAATACGAAAATTGTGTTGTGTAGAATTAAATTTCTGATTATTTGTCAAAATGAAATATCATCAATACTATAAAATGATTACTTAATTTGTGATACAATAAAATTTTAAGTTATAAATTATATTGGGACCAGATTCACGGTAAAAATTACAAAGGGTTATCTAAGCTCATTGTGGACATTACTCTGGGCGTTGAAAATAACTGCATTGACCTAGAAATTTCATCTTAAATATGTTGTTCAAATTTCATAATTCTAGTGTTCAACATTCTGGAGTTTTTTGCTTCAGACAAACAAATAGGTGCAAAGATTTTTTTGATTATTATATATATGTTTTGTATGGACAAGTGAATTAATTTATTGCGACTTTTATTTCTTCAAGTATCAAATTTTCAGCATTTTGTAGTGAAGATATGAAGGATATCAAATTAATAATATACATAAAATGAAATCTTGGGTGAAACCGGGTAGTAAAAAAAAGAATCAATAATCAGATATTTAATATAAACAAAAGGAAAATATTTGATAAATTTAATTGAAATTAATTATTTAATTGAAATCAATAACTTATAAATTACTTTCCGGGTGATTATTTTTATTATTATAAGTGGGTATAACAATAATTCAATGGGTTGCACTCCACCAAATTAATTTTTGAGGTTTGTGTTGTATTAAAAACCAAATAATTTTATGAATTAAAAATAAAAAAATTTATTTGACACAATTTAAAGCCCATTTCATTTTTCTGCTCCACTCAATATAATGACTCAGGGCATGGCAATGTGACAATTTATTTTAATTCACTTTTGGTCATTTTGTTTTTAATAAATTGAAATTTAAAATAATAATAATAATATTGATTTATTGTGAAATTTGCTCTGTAAACATATTTGATATTTATTTGATATTAGTTTAGATGTCCGGCATCGTACGGAAGTCAAAAAATAAAATTATAAATTATATACATAGTATCAATCCAAATTATCCTTTTTTTATTTTCTAACTCCCAATTTCAACAACCATTCAACAAAAAACCAACATTAAGATCTTATAGCATTGAAAATTTGGCCATATTACTAGACACTTATTAGTTAAATTTGAATATTCTAGCTTTAGTATATTTTGAGATATGGTAGCCAATGCTGTCGAAAACGACCGCAACGTGTTAAAACGCGTCCACATTGAATAAAATGCACCCACTCAGTTCTATTTACAACTCATTGGTGTAACTTGATGCTCATCTGATAATTTTATTTATAAGTTGTTTTTGTTTTGGAAGTTTTAGGATTACTTTCGTTGTTTTTGAAGTTTTATTGGCTAAATTTACCGAAAACAACTTGGCTGCCATAGAGTGAAATAGTTATGGAAAAATTTAATTAAGAATTAAAAAATTTTATTGAGTAATTCCCATTTTTTGGAGACTCGACATTATATAATTGTTAAAGAGCAAATTCTATTCAAAATTATTTTCATAAATATATATCATAAAATTCAACTTTTCCATTGACGCCAAATTTATTAAATATATTATACATAAGTGCTTCCTAGCCGTTTTTTGTCCGTCACCCCTTAAACTTAAAAGCTTAAAATAATAATTTATTTGAAAATAATAGTGAAGATGACCAAAATTAATTTAAATAATCAAAAAAAAAAGAAACATGAGAAAACTTCTTCAAAAGAAAATCAAATTACATTTTTAAAATAATTGAAAAACGTTATTCTCAAAAATTGTTTATTATTTATTTACATTTGATCGTACATTTTCTTACATTTAACTTTAAAGTAAAGTTAATTATATGAAATTAAATGTGAATTTTAAAAAAGTTCAAACTTTTAATAACCTATATAACTTACTAAATATTCTCTTATAAATTTCAGAATGTCTTACTTTAACACACTGTCAACCTTTTCACCTACTTCACCTCAATGGTAAGGAATCTTTTATCCAAATGTTTGTCGCATTATTTTTACATTGTTGCTAGTAATCGAGAGGATTCCTCTGAGGTTTTAATTTCTGGAATAAATATTTATGTCAAAGATTGGACCAATGAAAGAATTTTTAAGTTCAAAGTTCAGATACTTTTAAAAATCATTTATGATATTTTTAATAATAATAATAGAAAATTGAAAACAAAAATTGAAAACAAAAATTGATTTAACTGAAACACATTCTTTCTATTTCTATTTACTATCTTCCATTTAAAGTTTTCAATTGTTACAAATATTGACTTTATTTTTATGTAGTAATGTCGATAAAAATTTTAAATAATTAAAATAAAAAAGTATTGAAATTTAAAATAATAAAATTTTAAATAATTTCAATAATTTACAAAAAATTATTTTGAATTTTCAAAAATCTATTTTAATTTTTTTTTAAATCTATTTTAACCATAACTTCTATTATAAGATTTACAAGAAATTAAATTTTTTGTTTCCGAAATAGAATTTATATGAAAAAATTTAAAAAAATCTTTCTATTATTAATATAAACGTTGTTAGTCCTAGTTGTTTCCTAGTCCAAGTCGCGTCACGTATGTGGCAGATACATTTATAATACCATTTGGTAAACATCCTGGTAATTATTAAATATGAAGATTTTTAATAATCATATCAATTTTCATTTGATTTAAACAAAATTTATAATTGACGACAAATTACTATTAACACTAATGAACAAAATTTCGTTAAACTAAATTAGTTTTATTATTAAATTTAAACTTTACTTTATCATATACTGATAATGATAATTTTTAACGCTACTGTAAAATAATAATAATAATAACAATTCATACGATAACATCCGGTGTCAGATATAAAGGTGTTTTGAGAAAATTAAAGCCCTAGTTAAAAACACATAAATTTACTGTAAATTCAGACATTTGTTAAGATTTATGGTAGTTAGTTGAACCCATTCATGCGACAATTTTACATACCAAATTTCCTTGAATACTTTAATTAGATTAGTCAAATAAATTTATTAGAATAAATGAAACATGAATCCTGCTTACAAGAACAAAATTAAATTGTACATAATACAATTATTGCTTTATTTCATATTTTTTTGTGAAATATTTCTGTTTCAATTCTATTGAGTAGACCTTGATTACTGTCACGTTGGATGAAGTACTTGACACCGGTTATTCTACCAGGAATTATACAGATTTTGTTATTATTTATACTTTGGCCTTATACTTTAGGCTTACGATTTTTTTCTTGTGCTCGTTTATATGAGGTATTACATTATAGGTTGGTTTTATTCATATTGTTGAACTGATACCCATCATGGATTTAGTTCGACTGCTTTATTTGAACGTTATCAACGGTGTTTAAGTCGAAACTTTTTATTGACCACTGTGGTATGAAGATAATGTTTCTATGGAAAGATACCATTGTAAACCAATGAATTATCTTGTTGGAAGTGATAATGTTTGACCAAATAATTCTTTATTAGCAACACAGTAGACCTTTCACTTGACCTGTATAGTCTACGGCGCAGAATTTTTCGAATTTGACTTTGGTAGACATATATTCGTATGGATGCATCCTTATCCGTATCTCAATTCCCCCATCATTACATTGTCTTGTCTAAAGCACATGTCGGCAATTTAATTGTATAATAATCTTCTTCATCAAGTATGAGTTGCTTTTCATCAGACGACACTGTTGTCTCCCAAAAATGATTTCCATAAATTTTCTTGATTAGGTAATTAATTAAATTCATTTCCTTTTATTTCTTACCGAGCAATGTATTTGGTCTCATTATTGTACTGTCGGAATTATACAATATTTGTACATGATGTGTTTTTGTTATTTGAAATTTGTTTTTATTCACTTGTTTATAATCATAAACAGACCCTTTAGTAAAGGATTTGAGTAATTCAACAGAAATGCGATTTCAACAAATTTTTTATGTTTTTCTCGAAAACATTTGACAATTTACTTTATAGTTTGTTTTTTTATTTCTAAATTATAGCAATTTTTTATTCCGTATGCAAAATATTAAATAAAGATTTACGGTATTAACAAGTTATAGCACAGTTTAAAAATTTGACCTAAATCTAAAATTTAAATACAGTAAACTCTTCTATAACGCGTCACTCTTGTAAGGCGTTTTCGCTACAACGCGGTTAAAAAAAAGCGGAAATTTTTCTTGTAACGCGATTTTTTTTTCTTACAACGCGATTTTTGTACATCGTAACAGTAATACCCAGTTCAGTAAAGAAATTTACTTTTTACGAGACGCTATCGTTTTTGATCGTTCGTGGTGTATATTTTAGTTTGTCTTCAGTCATAGAACAAAACGGATCACAATAATTATTTTTATTTTACAGTGAATATCAGTGAATAAACTGTAAACACACTGCTTGTTATGTGGAATCGGCCTCTACATATTTCCTATAAAGTTTATATCTCTTACAACGCGATTTCCTTCTACACGGCCTTTTCTGAGCACGTAATTAGCGCGTTGTGAGAGTTTTGACTGTATTTACTCTGCAATTATAATATTGAAAGTTTCAATTTAAAACTAATGTTTCAAATACAATATATATTGTATTTTAATAATTAATATTATAAATTATGGTGATTTTACTATCTTTTAATTTCATTTATACTTACACGGAAAAAAATAATAAAATTATGATTGTTATTAATTATGATTATTACCAATATATTAAATTGGCTTTTAAATGGCGAATGTTTTGTTGTTAAGTTTTGGCTCCTAAGAATACAAGTAAGAATTAGACAAATATTTTCTATTTACTTTTAGTTAATATTAAAAAGTATTTCGGAAACATAGAAAAATGCATTTGAGCAAAATATCTGTCGCTGTAAAAAGTTTGAATTGAAATAAGTATTTCCAAGCCAATTGTGTAAGTCAAAGTGCTCGGTTTAGATAATATTTATTTTTAAATAACTGTCTATTTTATATATTCATAAACCTCCAAACTTGGTATCCTATTTTTATGCTTTCGAAAATATAAATCCACGAACCTTCTGTCCTTTTTCAGAATTCATTCTATTATTGTCCTTTAAAATATTTCTAAACATTATTTAATTAACTTGTTTTAATTCCAAAAATTAATTTTTAATAATTTCTTCTATTTTTGTTTTAAAAAAACTATTGATTTTATATATAGTTATAAATATTATTATTGTCTTTAAAAAATTTATTTGTTAAATATCTACTAAATGTTATTATTGATGATCTATTTTTAGAGAAAATTACTAAAACAATAATTAATCGCATAATAACGGTTGCCAATTTATTTCCAATATCGATTGAAATCAATTCTATTTTGTTTAAATCGCTGACAATTTCTGTGAATTATTTACATTTTATGCATTTTTCGACTTTGCTTCCATAATCCAATCAAAACAAATAAGTTTTATCCAGTTTTGAAATGTTTTACAAACAATGCCTTTCTTATTTTCTGCAAACAATGATCTGTACTTATATTTAAGTTTATTCTGTAGTTGACTTGATCATTATTTCATCTGATTCATTTTAACAATTGATCAGGATTTTACGTATATTTTATGATTATTGTATCTAATAAACAACCGACAAACAATATTGATAAATGTGCAGTCATGAAAAATCAGTGAATTTTCTCTATCTTGAATTTAAATAAATGAATTAACTCACGATAACTAAGCCAAGTCTTAACATTTAGTGTCCTGAATCGTGTTTGTATTGAATTTCAAATAAATCTACATCCAAAGAATGTAAATAAATATTTTAAAATTACTTTTGCATTATATTTTCCATTGGAAAGTATGTTAGTGTCATGTAGTTGTAAAGGATTGATTGAGAATAGAAAAAATAATGGCATGAATGTGTTGAGTGAATGTTTTTTGAATGAAAATGTTAGTATGTGTAATTTTAGGCAAAAATTGAACATTTATTGTATACTCGTAAATATATTCAACCAGGGTCATGTATTAAATGCATTAAGTTTCACAGCAAAACTCAAATGTTTTATTATAGATATAACTGTATTTTAACTCCTCTCATCTGGTAACTCATAAATACATTTTGCTGAAATTTATCGAATATTGATAAAAACATTATTTAATAAAATTTATTATTTTAATAAAAATAAACTTTTCTGTTTTATTTTGTATTATCGACTATTTTTTTCATTTCAGACATTATAAACACGAACTTTCTGCACAGTCTTTTTCTATGTTTGATATACCGAAAATTTGTGTAAATAAGACAAAGTATTGATCTAAGTCCTGAAATGAAGAAAAAAGTAGTTTCTGGCTTTATTTGTAATTCCCTAAAACACACCATACTGCGTCTTTTGAAGATGCAAAGCATCGGGGCGCTACACGAACAAAGGGCGCTAAAATCCAAAATTTAAATGAAATTAATTTTTTATTTAAATGAGAGATGATTTTCTAATTCAGATTTTCAAAAAAAGCTTTTGGTTTTCTTCTTTAATTGTAAGTACTTGTTTTCAGTTTTTTATGTGTTCCAGTCATGTTTGGACAGTGTTAATATTTTCAATTTTTATTGAAGACCAATTTTTGTGAATTAAAAAAATATAAATTTGTTTTTTGAAATATTTAATAAAAAAATTTTAAAAGTGTAATTTTTTGAATAACAAAATTTTTGTGGATGTAAGTATATTATAGTGATTTTTTTATTTTTACTTAGAGTTTATTATTTTTTCAATAAAGTATCTTAAATATTAATTGAGGAATGGTAAAAGTAAGTATCACTAATAGTACTACTTTTTACTTTCATCATAGCACATGGCTTTACCCTCACCACTACTTTTATATTTAATTTTAAATTCTTTTCAGTATAACTAAAAATGGAGGAAAAAAATTATCTGGAGCAGAGTGCCGCAAAAGAAAAGAGATAAGGGATACGGAACAAAAGAAGTTAAAAGGTCAAATAAACAAATTCTTTAAAAAAACGGATGAAATTTCTGCAAACAGTAATGAACCGAAAGAATTACATTCATTCACAGTCCAAAAAGTTATTGATTCACCTTCCTTAACTTTACCATATCAACACGAAGGACATAACAATATCGCTACCACGTCGACCACAGAATGTGAATCTAATGTACATTTATCACCCCAAACAACTTCAGGAACAGTAAGTGAAACAGTGAGGGAAATTATTATTGAGCTAGGTTCGATGATACCGATAGATCAAAAATTATATCCTCGAGACGATTGTGGTCGTAGTTTTAGTAATAACTATTAATATCGTAAGATAGCAAATAAAGATACTGTTTCAACTGTCATACAAAATTGACAAACATCAACATCATATCGATTGATTATTTTGAATGATTATTTTTACCGTTACGTTAAATTATGTTATTATGTAATATTTACTTTTATTATAAAGGTAAATTTACACCATAACCATATTTGACACAAGTTGTACCTATTTCATATTTAATTTATTTAAAATTAAAATCAAACAACTGAACATAGTAAATATAAAGCTAAAAAATTGACAGAGTTCAGAATGTGGAGTAAATGGTCAGCCTAAATTAATATAAAGGTTTGATAATTTATCAAGGCCACAGTCAGGCAATTGGCATAAATTGACGTATTCTTCTTTATATCCTGCCTCGCATGATTAAACCATAATTAATTGAGATGATGAGGAAATTAAAACAAAATTTCGTATTGTATTATGCATTCATGAATAACGCACATTTTTATCTAAATCTAACGATTTTTCTGTAAAGTAAATTGTTAGAAAATTCGTAAATGCTACGAAATTGAATATTTTCGTATTGAGTTCATTTCCATTGTAAAAGAATTTTACGTCGAGCACAGCGTATTATTCGAAAGGACAAGTTAATAAGGTTTCATGGAACAATATAATAAGTGCACTTTCAAAATTGTTCACATTTATTTCGATTTATTGATTAATCTAAATGACATTTACACTGTCGAATAATTAATTAATTATTTGTTTGTGGTGGTTAATCAAAATTATCTGATATCAAATGTGTAAGCACAACACTTAGTAAATATTTCAATTAGAATTATAAATGTTTCAATGGGCTTCATTTCTATTGTCGTTTAAAACAGACGCAAAATTCAACGGCAGGACCAACAACAATTTTGAAATCTAGAAAAATCATGTTTTTTTTGAGAATTTATTATTTCAATCGATAATATCACATTTTTATTTCATTAAGTAAAATTTTAAAAAATCTTTCTATTCTAGAACATATTTTAGTTGAAAATAAATCTAGATTTTAGAATTTGTCTAATAATAGCAAAATGGGGGTTAATGGGTTCCAATAAGCGGATATGAAATAAATTTGTAGGTGAAACGCAATGAAAGTTTGGTGCATGTTTTTAATTATGAAATCAATAAACTTTACCAGTGTAATCGAAAGTATTTTCTAATTAAATAGTTAAATTATATATTTCTTTAAAACATTTCAAACTTCTCATATAAGCACACGAAACCAGCAAATATTAATAATATATATATATATATATGTGTGTGTGTGTGTGTGTGTGTATAAATTATTGTTAAATATGTGAAAGTAGTCATGGCAATTTGGTGGTTTTGTGTGGTTATGTGACAAGTTCTGTCAAGTTTGAAATATTTTAATGCATTCAAATGAAGTTCAGTTATTCAAAACTCTTAGATTGGAAGTGTTGTATCAACATATTTAAGTTGTTGGATGTTAGATCTATAATCGTATTATTTGCACTTTGAATTGTTATTTATTTTATGATCATTTTTTCAAGTAAACTGCTATGTTTTTGTATTTGTCGCATCCACGAAATTAAAATAATTAATCAATTAAATACATTTTAAAAATAACTTTAAACTAATTTCTTGAGTTCTAATAAATTACATTTTTTAATTTAATAATTTCCAAGATTACTTATTATATATAATTTCAAGTTTAAGTCAACAAATTTCAAATCTGTTCTTAAAAATACAAAAACCAAAAATTATTTTATTGAAATTGATTGAAAATATTTACATTTTAATTGTTTTCTTGTTTATATAAAAAAGGTAATAACATAACGTTTCATATTTAGACTTTTAATGGGTTTTCAATTAGATTTATTTTGATTTTGTAATATTTTCGTAATTTTTTATAAAATTTCAAATTTAGATTTATTATAAAATTGTAGAATGGTTTTGACTGCACCTTAAATATAGTTTGATTTTCTTGAATATTTAAAGATGTCGGTATTGTGAATAACTAAACAAATGCCAGTATCTTATTAAATGTAAATAAAATATTTAAAATTTAGTTTAAATAACAATAGATGAGATATAACAAAATATGAGATATAGAAAATAGAAAGAATATATTTTATGGGCCAATTAACTGTATGAAAAAGTAAATATAGGGGTCATTATTGGTGAGAAATCACAGTTAAAATAGTGAATCAGTGACGATTTTACTGATAATTTTTCTGTCTTTTAATGTATTTGTAAAATTTACATTTAGTAAATGTTGACTAGACAAATAATCACTAACAAACCTTCAAAATATCATTTACTTAAAACTTTAGTAACTTTTATTGTTTCGACATTTTGCTAATGATTAAAATTCATTCATTAAGTTCTTGTGAATTCTATAAATATAGTATGTTTCATATTTTTGACCTAAATATTGTTTGATTTAAATTGCACAGTAAAATAATGTAACTATTTGACAACAAGTCTTTAAATTGGTACTGAGTGTTAATCTTATTTCTGATCATTTAGGTTATAAAATCTATAAATTATAAGTATTTTTAGGTATTCAGACTAAATATGAAAATTTCTGATATTGTTTTATTGAAAGATTTCAACTACATTGCTTTTGAAAAAAAAATTTTTATTATTAGCAATTTTAAAAAATATCATATTCCTAATGACATCACTGAAATTTTCATTTTATTAATTTCTATTTCAAAAATTTGGCATCAGAAGCCTCATGCATTTTTATTAAATAATAAATTAAAAAAATTATTATACCAAAAATAAAGAACTTATTTCCCATATATAAACTCTTGAAAAGAAATAGCGGAGAACTCTAATTAAATAATTAAAATAGTATTGAAAATATTGTTTAAGTTCTTTATAAATATACTGAAATTGATAATTTTAACTAATCTGTTTTTATATTACTTTTCTATCATAGAAACAACTCTATATTTTAAGTCTTTTAGCATATTAAATGTTGTATTTGTCTCTAAAATTGCTGAAATTACTATTTTATTTGTTTGTTTTCATTTTTGAATTATAATTTCTTAAAATGAGATTATGGTTTTAAGAATTACTCAGTTTAATTCTTGGTTGTACTAATTCAAAATATTTTCGTATAAAAATTGAAGCATATTTTAATGACAAGGTAACAAATTGTTACTAACAATAATGAAAATATTTCAGCAAAATAAAAAAAATTCAAATTTTTATCAAGTATGGTGAAAAATAAAATTATGAATTTAATACCATGTTTCGTCAAATACAAACCCGGGCTTGTATTCGTGTTTTTTTAAAAAGAGATGAAAAATAATCGAGAAGGCTTCTAATAAACATTATTGTTCGCAACCACAATTTCCTCACTGACAGTAGAATCAGTGTTTATGATAATTTCTTGCTTGAGCAAAGGCTCGAGTCGGTCGTTGTTATAAATGTAAGTGTCTAATAAAGATTGATCAGGCAAAAGATATACAGCTTCGATCATAGTTAGTGCAATCTCAAGTCCAAGAATTTCGGACCCATTGGAAAAATTCGTCAAGTTTTGCTTTAATAAATTTCCTCTTAAATTTCGATCGGCGAACTATTCAAATATTTCGAATCCTCAAGCATTTCATTTTTGTTTTTCTTCCTGATCATGTCAAGCAAACCTTTACATCATCATCAGAATCATGTCCCATGCTATTTTCCACCGCCGCTATATTTTTTTATCTAACCCATATTTTCTACTTACGACAGCCAAGTTTGATGCTCTTTTTTCTTCAACATACCCGCTTTTGTATTCAAGCGTATAACTCTTTCTTTGTTGACATATTTGTAAATATAACTTAAAAAATAAATTTTTTTAAATAGGTCAGAGGGGACTTGTATTTCTAAAATTCTAAAAAATGCAGGGTCTTCAAAAAAGCAAAACTCGGTATTTGATATTTTTTTTAAAAATTCATAGTTCCAAGTACTCCGAAAATACATTCCATTTTTAAAAGAATAACACTAATTTTGTTTTAAAACTTATTGATTAAATATAAATGGAATTGATTATATTCTTATTATTGACCGAACACAAAACTTACAGTTATTTTAGACATAAATGGCAATATTTTCTTAGATTAAATTTCTTGTGTCTAACTTATTTATTTAACTTTGAAATGAAACTTTAAAAATGTACACAAGTTCTTATTGAGTTTACGAAAAAGTTGGTTTTTTAATAATAAAATATAAAATCTTAGAGATTACATGCAAATAATAGCAATTTAAATTTATATTAATTAATATTTAAATCAAAAAATACATATTAAAATAATTTTAAATATCTTAAATAATAAAAATCTTTATCAAACCTTAAAGTTGTTAAAATTTCAAGAAGTGAAAAAAATTAATAAAATAAAAGAATTTTTTAAACCAATACAAAAATGTCATTTCTAATTTGTTTTGCTTGACAAGAGAAATCTATGAAAAATAGTAAAAATTATAAAATAGAAAACTTAAATAATCCTAATAAAGGAATTTGGGTTTATAATTTTATTATCCTAGATTAATACAATTTGTAAATTATTCAATTTAAATAGGATGATTGATATAATAAGACTGATTTTAAGAATTTTTTAGCCAAAATTACAACTTCATTGTTTATAATTGTTATGTTAGATTTATAAATATTTTAATTTACAGTCTGCTAGCTCGAATTGATTACACTTATTTTACTATGATTATTTATTCTAAACTCTTTGATATTGACTGTTCCATTTGATTTTTATTCGCTTATAAATATTACTATTATTTCCGCCAGATTCTTAATCACATTTCATTTATACTTGATTTGTTTTAGTTTTATTTAAATTATAATGATGTTCATTGTCAATATTAAGCTGTTGTTTAACTCAAGAGTTGTAGGCTTCAATCTCTTCAATATGCACTCTTAAAAAGTGTCAAAAATTTTGGCACGCCCCCAGTGAAAAGATTTTAATATTAATAACTTCTTAATATAACACCTTTCCATTGTTTGCAAAGAAATCGGTGAAAATAGCCATTGTTGTCGAACACTTAAATAATTCTATGGGCAACGCTTTTAATAATAATTATAATAAGTATGTGATCACATTATTGTCATTATTTCTGTGAACCTGGATATAATTTTCTTATTAACTTACAATTCACCGACCTTGTTCTAGATTTAGTATTTTCTGTAATTTAGTTTTAATTACGGCTAAACTGAAAAGATATGCCAGTGGTGGGATTCGACCGATTGTTGTTGTACTAAACAGCCTAACCGTTTGCTAGTAGCAGGCGAAGAACGGTTTATGCAGTGGTTTTAAGAACTTAAGCGTGTTCTAGTAATATACTCACATATTGCATGAATCATCAAATAATTGTTCTTTTATAACTTCTAGAAGTGTCATAAACATTTAATTTTTAAATTAATCGATAGTTGCGAATTGAGAACTGTTTTTATTTTGAGAATCTCTAAGGCCTTGTTAAATTTTAAAATTTAACCACTTAACTTATGTGCCCGTGTCAGACACGAGCTCGTCTGACTGTCAATTTTGTACGCATTAGACTGGGACAGGAATGACCATTATATTTGTGAGGTTTTTCACTCTTTGATATTTAACGAATAAACAACATATATTTAGATTTTTTTAAATAATGTAGATTTATCTGTTTTATAATTCAAAATTTTACATTTTAAATAAAAAAATTTAAATAAATATTGTCGTATTACAGTTAATAAAAATGAAGTTGGTCTTGTAAAAATTTCTATAAACTATTTCTATAACATTATTATAAGAACTCTTATTTCTTCCAATTTCACCACTGATTATTTTATTCATTGAATTAAAATGAGAGTTTTAAGACTATAAATCAGTAATATATCGATGTTTGTTGATACTCACGAATTTTCGGCACTGACTTTTTTCCAAGTGATATTCTTGGAAAAAAGGCAGTGCCGAAAATTCGTGAGTATCAACAAACATCGATATATTACTGATTTATAGTCTTAAAACTCTCTTTTTATTTCTATAACATTTATAACATATATAACATTTATAAGAACTTTTTTTTCAAATTTTACCATTGATTTGTTTTCCATTGTATTTATTAAAAAGCTTGACTGTGAATCAGTAAATATATCGATGATGAGATCTGTTGACAAAATGTGTATTTCAATTGTTATATGTTTGTAAAATAAAATGTAACAATTTTTTGTCATATTTAATAATGAAAAAGACTTTGTAATGAAATCGGTAGTAACTCAAAAGTCACAGGCTACTCATATATGCGTGGGCCAATTAATGCTCACCTTATTATATTATCATTAAATATAATTATAAAGACTTTAAATTTCAAGGGAAAATGTAATAGGTTTTTCGAAATAATTTTATTTTAAATGATAATATCGCATAATGAAAATATGTTTCAAGAATTGCTTCGAAATGAAATATGATTGCGATATTTTGTAAAAAAGTAATTTTGGATTAATTTTTAGAAAAACTAAATTAACCGAAAAATTAATTTACAGCCATAGTTCGAATGAATTCGAATAATTTCACGTAGATAAACTTGTATAGTATTCAAGTATAATGATTTGAAAAAAATTGGATTACCACTCCATAAAATTTTTAAAAACTCCAAAATTATTAATCGAAACATTATCACATTCAAAAGTCCAACATGTGAATTAGAATTTATCAGCTTTTGAAGTTTGAAATTAATTTTTAACATTAACCACATTAAAAATAAATTATTAATTAAAAATACAGGCAATCTTTCTATAATTCGATTTAATTGCACGGCCCTTTATTTTTGTAATAATTGGATTTCCGTTAGCTTTAATTTTTTCAAAATTATTCTGTGTACTTCTATGTTTACAAAAGGTCCGTGGCACTTAAACGAGGTAAAATATTACTATGACTACATAAAAGTTAAAATTTATACGAACGTGATATATAATCGGATAATTATTATACATCTAATATCAGATAGTTTATAAAAAAATCATTTGTGTAAAAATGTCCTTATTCGCCACGATTAGTTTCAATTAGGGTTTATACAAAAACCGACTTTTGACAACCGGCATTCGAATTTTTCTTCAAAAAATTATACATTTATTTAAAAACTAAAAAATCTTATTCTGCAATTTATTTAATATTTACGGTACTAGAAAAGATAAAATAAATAATTATGCCAAAAAAAACTAAAATGGGTCTAATCAAAATCTGTATTATAAATTTTTATTTCAATTAGTATTTTTCTTCAGAAAATATGATTTCAAAAAACATAAACTGTCCACTGAACGATTACTTAATCTCGTTCTTATTTTGGAAACATATTCCTTGAAATAGAAAATACTCTTTCACTGGCTACTGAACTTGGTTTAATGGTTTTCAGGGCATCAAATAATACATCTAAATTCCTTGTTCTTTTATTGGTTGCCTCATATATTGAAAATTCAGCCGTTCAGTGTCTTTCACATTTGATATTATTTCTTCAGGTTCCTCAAGAAACTTATGAATTGATTTTTCCATGGCTTCTTTTAGAGCCTTGTCATTGCCCCGATTATAAGTTTCTCCGTCTCTCCTTCCATATATTCATCTTCAGAATCAGAATCTGTTTCCCTTTCCACTGAAGAATTTGGATATATTCTGAACAATATTTTTTCAGATAACTTAATAATATCCAATTTTGAAGCTTGTGGGAGTACACTACCAACACGAACCGAAGTTTTATTTGCTGAAAGGTTTGTGGATTTTGCAAATATCGTAAAAGGGATATCAATCCAACTTGTCTTCTTTCATTAATTCGAATTAGTAAAGCATTTAAAAATTTGGAACTAATATCAGTCTTAAAATATTTTAGTTCATTTAATAAAAATT
The DNA here is from genome assembly GCA_959609185.1 of Schmidtea polychroa. Taxonomy (NCBI): domain Eukaryota; kingdom Metazoa; phylum Platyhelminthes; order Tricladida; family Dugesiidae; genus Schmidtea; species Schmidtea polychroa. The sequence goes on from CAUHTR010007827.1 coordinate 195,148, forward strand.
CAAATATGCCTTCACTTGCTAATAAATTGGAATCTCGCCTCCCTAAGGCCTCAGCTGCTAGACGTATTGGTCCCAATATTTTAACAAGCTCAATGATTGTAGGATATTGAACTTCGTTCTACATATGAGAAGCTCCAATATCATTCAAAGCTAAAACAACACATTCTTTTAAGTTTTGGATCTTTCAACCATGGCTTCTAAACTATTCCATCTCGTGTGGCATTCGAGAATCAGACTTAATTCCTTTCCCTTTTCTTGTTTAACGTAAATCTGAAGAATGCTATCTCTAACAGGAGATTTTCTAAAAAATTGCAAATTTTTCTAATTTGGGAAACTGATTCTTTGTAATTTTCAGACAACATAGGCAATCTACTGTCATTATCCAGCTCATAGGAATTTAAAAAATCCTCGCCATAATCATCTTCGCACTCTAATGGCTTAATGCCATCTTCCAAAAACTGACTTGTAGTTGTAGCATATACATCGAGTTCAGCAATTTCTTTATTTTTATATAACACATCAGTAAATGTGTATGGCGTGTGAATAACATAGCTGATCAATTATAGGTGATAACTGACCAAACTTTTTCATAACAGTGGCATCATTTGTCGCTGCAACTATATCGGTTGCTAGATCTAAATTAAAATTTTGTAGCCTCTCGGAAACTAATTCTAATGTTTTCTTAGCATCGCATGAACTAGCTATTGGAACTAATCTCAAATTAAAATCTTCCGCTAAATGATATACATTGATATTCAAATATCTGCGATTTCTTTTGCTAGTCCCTCATCTAAAGTTGTAGAAAATTTTCAAGCATTTTTCAATTGATATCAGACCAGTCATATTTAAATTTGTATAAATGTAAACTTCATCAATTAAATAATTTACAATTGGCAACACTGTAGGTGATTTCGATAAAAATTAATTTCAAGGATTCTAATGAGTCCGCTAAATTACAATGATTGGGCATGTAAAATATGCAAAATTTCTCGTAAATAGCAAATATTATATATTACAATGCAATAAATTTATAATTGTCTAATTATGTAAATAGAAAACGTCTTACCTTAATATTTTAAGATTAATATTTAATGATAATTTTTCCTGTTAAAAAACCTAATGTAATTTTGTATTGCTAAAAATCTCGTCCATTATGTCGTTTATTATTAATTAAATTAAAAATAAAATAAATTGACCTTAATTTATCAATTTTGACAGTATTTATCCTACCTTCATTCTATTGTTTGAGTATTACACAGAGATTTAGAAAGCACAATTAAAAGACATTTATACACTGAATAATGTTTGAGTAGTTACAAAAAAAAATCAAGTCTTAGTTTTTTCATTCTTGTTTACTTGTTGAATTTTCAATATTGTGCTACTAAACCGATGCACTTTAAGGTTGATGTCCAATCGATATTAGCTCATTTTGTTACGAATGATTATTATGAATAACTGAATAATTTTGCTTATAATCACTTCATTTTCAGTGCTCTATGTGCTGTAAGCATAGTATAAATAATGTCGCTGGGGTCATAAGAAATTTATTTCAAAAGAAAAAATCTTCGAAGTATAAAACGTTGATAATAAAAAGCTAATTATATAAAAATAATTAATTCAATTAAATTTAATAAATTGAAATTCTAAATAAATAAGTCAATTACAACATTTTAGGTTCCAAAATTTAAATTTATTAACTGTAGTACAAAAAAATAACAAAAATTATAAATTTGTATTTAAATACCGCAGACATTAAAAAAATTGAAAATTTGTTTTTGAAAGAGAATTGAGTTTTTTCGTTAGGATTATCTAAGAATGTCATGATAAAAAATAAGTGTCAAAATATGAATAGGCATATGCAAACAATATTCTTGGCAAGATTTATAAATCAAGATTCTGAGTCTAAATAATCAATTTTATTCAACCGGTCTCATTTGATTTTAATAAAAACTCAAAATTGTATAACTACCATTTGTCTCTATTATTGATTTTATTGATTATTGAAACTTTTTATATTTTAAAATTTATAAATATAAATATTGGGAAAAAAAATTTTACTTGATTTATCTTCTAGATCATCAAATGAAATCGAAATCTGACATTGGTAGGAAACATGGAAGTTAGAATTTTTCATTTTCTATTTATTCTCTATTTTTTAAACTTTTAAATTAAGATTTATTTATCAAAAACTTCTCGAATCTAATTTACCATTCTTTCCTTTAAGGTTTTACCTGTGGTAAATTGATTACTTTGTAAAATATGAAGGCCGTTAAGAAGAGCACGATAATAGAACCCGGTTTCATCAACATTAAAAACGTTTATGTGATTAAACACGCCTAAAAGAGTTTTTGATAACCATTCTTCTGCGCTTGAAGAATCGGCATCTAGTTGTTCACCGTGTGTTTTTTATAAGCAACTTCATATCGTTTTATCAATCTATATACAAACCCATTACTTTCTTAAGTCAATAAAGCCAAAACTTTGAGCAAAGCCTTCTGCCTTGTAACGCAATATTTCTCCGCTTATTGGGAGGTCAGTAACTGCAAACAAACCATTCGTATAAAGCCTAATTGACATTTTCTGATGTGCTGTCTATTTCTACTTTAGTTGTAAAAACCTGAATTTTCTAAAAACCTCGTTTTTTAACTGTATATTTTGCTAACTGTAAACCGACCTATCTGAAACTGCTTGTCAATCTAGGAAAATTATTGCTTTTGTTAAGTATAACAAGCTGAAAAAATCTCTAATTTAGTTCTCAATGTTAAATCTGTTCACTTGCATTTTTCTGGCATTAGGGATGCTTTTTTAAGTTCATAAAAATCGAATTTTTTAAAGATTCAAATAAAAATTAATAAATTTGCATTTATTTATTTTGGCGATTAAATAAAAGATAAAATAGGCGATTACATTTATAATATAATTTATAAGATAATTTGGTTTTTAAAAATTAATAAATGGATCGGAATTTTATGATAATAAGCGTAACATGATATTAATCGAGATAATAATAATAATAATAATAATAATAATAATAATAATAATAATAATAATAATAATAATAATAATAATAATAATAATAATAATATAATAATAATAATATAATAATTTAAAAGGAGAAAATTAAATACCATGAAGGGCAAAGTGAAATTGACTACATATTGAGGACTGTAGGATATTTGAACGGATAAGAATATAGAAACGGTATTGCGGAACAATATTATAATTTATCTGCGTTTGATATAGCAGAATGCTTTGAGAGGTGACTACCATATAAGCAATTAAAATGAAATTGTATATGTATAGATTCGAATAAAGATAATGTTGAGTGAATTGTGGTCAGTAAAAAATAGTTAAATCTATTTAAAATGTATTAGGAAAATAAATACAATTCCGATTTGTATGAATTTAGATTACTATTACCATATGCACTTTAAATGATTAATGAGATTTCAAAAATACTTAATTTAATAAATATTGGAGAAGATCAACTGAAGTTTAGTTTGAAATTTCATTTGAAATAAAACATCTAAATTAAAAAATTTTGGACATTTATCAGCACGAAGGTCCAAATTTCAATTATGTTTAATAACAGTATATTGGGTGCAAAAATATAATCTGAAATCTGTAATTTGTGGTTTTAATATTTTCATGTAAATTTATTTAAGTTGATAATTTATGATAATAAATGTGATTGAATTTAGAATAATATATCCTTAAGGATAATAATTTGGAAATATAATAATAATTTAACAATAACTACCCTCCTGTGCTAAGGGTTTTAACCTTGTTATACATAATAATGTATTCACTATAAAAGTGTTGTAAAATTTTGTTGCAAAGTTCATTAAAAATTATCTTAAGTGAAAAAAAATTTGAATCAAATAAATATGACAACAAACAAAAATAGTGGAAATATTAATGTTTTAATTATTTGTTTACAAACTAAAAATTATTATAAACTCGAGAAATTTGTATGGGAATGTCAATTGGTCAGTTATTGCCCACTTTAAACTATAGATCCTGCAATTTAGCCTTCTCTTATAGCTATGTCATGCGTCGAAACTAAATGAAGAACTTGTAAACCTATTGTGCAAACGTAGTGCTTTAATAATAAATTTTAATAATTTAGAAACTTTTCGATTTAGTTTGTATTAGAGGAAAAAGTGGTAAACAAACATACATATTAAGCTTTATAGTTTATATATAATTTATATTTATATATACACCCAACTCGTTTACCGGGGTTTTACATTAATTTGAAGCTAAATGGTTCAAAAAAGTTCATTTTTAAATAATCAATTTCTTCTGAATCATATATGAATTTTTTGTTTATTTAATATTCTGTATACAATAGAAGATATTGTGTGCCCCCACAAAGTAAATGTTATCAAAGCCATAATTACTGAATTTGGTATATAAGTAATAGTGCAAATAGACAAATGTGCTTCATGTTAACCTTTTAGCGGTTTCTGACGAATATACTCAGTAAAAAGTGCTATTTTTTGTTTTAATAACGACTAAACCTGGCACCTTGAATTATTAATTAAATAATTAATAAAATGAATATATTCGCCATTAAACAATAAATTACTACTTGTTCATAATGAGTATATTCGTTAGAAATGAAATTTTAAAAGACATTAAATGTATACGATAGTTGAAAGAGAAATTATTTTTTTGAAGTAATTTTTAATATGATGAGTATTTGCAGTAATAGATTTTCTTTAAAAAATATATTAATAACTAATCAAACTGAATTATTTGTGATACATAATGTCAAAATGTGGTTTCGTAGTTGACATTAATATATTATTCATTCTTCATCAAAATTCTATTTTAGATGAATACAACAAATCATCTGTTGATAAACCTCGGCGAAGAAATGAAAGTAATGAAATAATAGTTAAATCAAAAAATTATTAATTTAATAGAGAAAGATGGTTTATATCTTTGGCAAATTCTCCTAACGATGTTATTCAACAAACATTGTTCTCCATATATTCATTGGACTGATTACGAAAGTGGAATGTTCAAAATTAAGGATCCACATGCCGTGTCGATCATTTGGGGAGAATCGAAAGCTAATCGAAATATGACATATGACAAAATGAGCAGATCAATGAGACAATATTACAAATCAAATTTACTAAAAAAAACCAATCATGATAAATTAAATTATTGTTTCAATATGGATGATAATTCAGTTAAGAAATTTATCAAACGCTGTTCGGAAAGATTGCCAGACATAAAAATCCCATCACATTTACATCAGTTATCAAATTCCTAAAAGTTTATTCCAACCCCTCTCCCCTGAATTATTTACACCTTTTATTAACACCTCATTTTGTGCCTTTGAAATTTTATATTTTTATAATTATACAAAGCAGCTTTTTACCTTTTATTAATTGTCACGTAAAATATATTTTTATATAAATATACTTCTGTGAATATAAAAAGGTCCTAATTACGATAATGAATTATTCGAAGCTGTGATTGATGTAGTATTAGTAATTTTGGTGTCCAACGTGATGTATTTCGTGTCTTGATAAATGTATTATAAAGAGGTGCCTGAATTTGTAGGTAATAAACACGGATGTTTATTAATACCGTTTTTTGTATCCGAATACACACGACAATATATGATTATTATTACTATTATTATTATTAAATGGACACACCTTATTCTTTCATGTAGATACTTTTGTATAATCTGTTTTGATGCTCAATTATTCTACTTATTTGTAAAGTGTTATTATTGTTAACTTCTCTTTGAATAAAATCTATTCTTTAATTAATTAATTGTAAAAATAATTTAACACTTGGTAAAATTTATTACTCCAATTTCATTAAAGATTTATTTAAAAATTAGGATTAAAATTAATTTTTTTCTCCAATTACTA
>CAUHTR010007828.1:0-18144 GCA_959609185.1 Schmidtea polychroa
CTTATTAAGTGACAGTAACTAACAAATTCTTTAATTTCACATAGATTAGTATTAACATTAGTACTATGATGTGGATTAAGTTGATATACATTATATTCAATTACATATGTAAATTTTGTTGTATCATAGTTAGGGTTGTCACATGTTGAGAGGCTCAAAGTAGGACAAATCAATAACCAAATTCCCTTTCATGTAGTACGTAGGACAAATATCCAAATTCTAGAACTGTCATACCGAAAGTAGGACGTGTGGCAACTCTACTTGAGAAACATTACATTTTTTGAGCCAATTGTACTCCTGTAGCCAGTTATCATTAAAATAACATTTCCTTTTTTGTAATGTTCATTTTAGCAGTATAGTTGTTAAAAATGTATTTTTAAATTTTTAATGATATTCAAAATAATATTTAAAATAATTTCAATTCTTTATTTAATACTTAATATTAAAAATACTTAATTTGAACAAATCTTTATTAAAACTGATTTTTTTAAAATATTTTAATCTAGATGCCTTTGTTTTGAATTTTAACGAGAAAAGATTTTTCTCGTTAAAATTTTTTTTTGTTAAATGGTTCAAAGTAGGACAATTTCCCTTTCATGTAGTACGTAGGACAAATATCCAAATTGTGAAATTGTCCTACCAAAATTAGGGCATGTGGCAACCCTAGTCACAATACTATTTTTACTCTCTTTGTCTTAACCTTTTCATTTCATTTTCTTTAATATTTTTCTCATCTCGTGTTGCTTAATTCAATTTGAGTTACAATTTTATAAATTTTTTTGAGGTGATCGGTGAAATTAAGTACTATCAATTATTGATCATATTCCAAAGAGTGCCTTGTTTAACAACAATAACGGAAAATATATAGCATATTCAAACACGTCTTAAAACAATCAATATCTGATTTAATTTAAATTTGATTTATATGTTTCAAAATTTTCTTCTGAATTTTTTACTTTTTTAGTTAAATTTTAAGGTTTATATGAGTTATTATTAATATGATTAATATCACGATATATGGCATATAGATGATAGACGGGAAAATATCCATGTATACCCAGTACATTATATGCGCAAAAATACGGTAAACGAGGTGTTATTAAGCATTTGAAAACCATCAAAGTTTGGATCTGTTTTTGATTGAAGGTGATTATATCCAGAAGGTCATGTAAATCGATGTTCTATTAAGCAGATTCAATTGTATGTTGATTATTTCATGTCAAAATTATAAACTTTGAAACCTGTTACCTTCAAAAACTATATGGTCTTGTGGAGTTTTTTATTCTAATATAAACTAAAGATCTTTTGAGAAATCTTTCTAATATTATGTAAAAATTGTGAAATTCGAAAATTTTTAAATTGTAAAAATTTCATATAACCTTGAAGGAAAAAAGACTTTGAAAACTATATTACTAAATTACCGAGGAAATTGATAATGGGGCCGTCCATAAAGTACGTCACGCTATTTTTGACCATTTTGAACCTTTCCCTTCCCATGTCACAACCTGTCACAAATTTCGGACTCCCTCACCTAAAGTACGTCACACTTTCGAAGAAAATGTTTTTAATTAACACCTAATTCAAATATAATATAATATTTCATAAATTTTACTAACTACTTGGAGGACTTAAACGGGTGATTGGTCATGAAATAGTTTTTGTTATTTATTCATAAAAATTCAGCCGGCCTGAAATAAACATAACCATTCACCTAACCCTCTAAACCCTAGGATACTATCCCTAATCTATCCGATACGCATTTCATGCTCATTTGACACAAACTATGGATTCGGTAGCTATAGAGGTTTCAAAGGCAACTGATTATCGCCTTTAAGCGGTTAAACGAATCAATGGTATAATGTATATTGTAGCTGTATAACGGTCCTGTTAAATGGTCACATAGTGGCCAAGCGATAAATAAAAATCATGTTCTATTGTCGAAAGATATACATATCGTTGCTGATTTATGCATTATAATATAGAGTGCATTGAGCAGACACTGTCGATGGTATTGCTTGTGTATATTGCTCCACTTATTATTAAATACATTTATCTATATGTATGGGAGTGTTGTATACTTCTAATGGGATGATACATTTATATATTGAAGTAGATAGTGTTGAAAGGGTGATTATCTGTAATGGATGGTCATGTGTATTAAAGGCTTCGACGTATAATGGCAATAGCTACATTTTTGTAGAGTACGTAAATAAATATCTGGTTGATCCTGCAAGTAATCATATGCTTATCTCAAAGATTAAGCCATGAATGTCTTAGTACACATACTAGTATTCTGAAACCGCGAATGGCTCATTATAACAGCTATAATTTGAGAGATTCTATCATTTTCCCACAAGATAACTGTGGTAATTCTAGAGCTAATATTTTTAAGAATGCCGTGACTCACGAAGCGGCGGATTTATTAGATCAAAATCAACCCGTTGAAAGACGGTATTTTGATGACTGGATAATTTTACTGATCGTACGACCTTTGTGTTGACGACATATCTCTTGAAGTGGCTGACTTATCAATTTTCTATGGTAAGAAAAACGCTTACCATGGTTGTAACGGATAACGGGGAATCAGTGTTCGATTCCTGAGAGGGAGCTTGAGAAACGGCTACCACATCCATGGAAGGCAGCAGGCGCGTAAATTACCCAATACCGGTTCGGTGAGGTAGTGATAAAAAATAACAATATGGGCCCTAGTGGTTTCATAATTGCAATGAGAACATTTTAAATACTTTATCAAGTATCAATTGGAAGGCAAGTCTGGTGCCCGCAGCCGCGGTAATTCCAGCTCCAATTGCGTATATTAAAGTTGTTGCAGTAGTTAAAATTGTGTAAAAAGATGGTTTGAAATCTATAATTGCAAGCTATCTTGTCCTTCAATGTAGTGTATATCTTTGATGCTCTTTTATGGGTGTTGAGGATAGCCGACAAGTTTACTTTGTAAAGATTAGAGTGCTTAAAGCAGGCTTACGCTTGTATATTGTTGCATGGTTTTATTTTGTTGGTTTTCCAAACTAAAGGAATGATTAAAAGAGACTGCCGGGGGCATATGCACGCTGGTGCTAGAGGTGAAATTTTTAGATCATCAGCAGACGAGTCTACTGCGAAAGCATTTGCCAAGGATGTTTTCATTAATCAAGAACGAAAGTCAGAGGATCGAAGACGATCAGATACCGTCCTAGTTCTGACCATAAACTATGCCAACTGACAGTTCGCGAAGGTAAATTGTCATTTCCTTGCGAGAAGTCATCGGGAAACCTAAGTCTATGGATTCCAGGGGAAGTATGGTTGCAAAGCTGAAACTTAAAGGAATTTGCGGAAGGGGACCCACTGAGTGGAGCCGGCGGCTTAATTTGTCTCAGCACGAGAAATCTCACCGGTCCGGACACTGTGAGGATTGACAGATTGATAGCTCTATTTAATTATTTTTAAAGCTATTATATTTTACAAAAAAAATTAAAAAAAAATAAATATGTGATGTCACACATTGCATGAATCCCCTCATACCCCTGTTAGAAACCACCCCTTGGAGCTCGACGTACTTTATGGAAGGCCCCGATGGCAGAATATTCAGATATATATTGCTTTGGAAAATTTGATCGCTCTTATAAAAATCAATGTTTTGAAACACTAATACCCTTAAAATAATTCAACTGTCAAATATCTTTAATAATCAGATAATTTCTTTAGATTAGCTAATTGTTTTTTAATTTTGTGCCATTAATTGTAACAAACATAAATTGATATCAAAATTACACCTTTTTTCTTTGATTTCAACGTGCAATTCACATTCACATATATTTCCAGTGCAGATAATCAATATACTCAACCGTTCACAGAGATAATGTCGAAAGATAGTAGCACCCAGATTACTATGGGACAATTCCTAAACAAATTACCAACCCACAATATCAGTAAAGATGGAAGAATAATATCTATCAGAAATTCAATAAAGGAAATCCTAGAAAACACTTCGCCATCTTCAAATCTAGAAGCAGCCAATGTAACAATGAATACATCTAGTCAAATTGATGACACATCAAATGAAGATCTCAATATGACGGAAGAAATTGCTCAAATAAAGATTCGATCATTTGATGGTAACAAGGTCTATCACATCAATATGAGATCAACTCAGCTGTTAAAGGACCTGTATCAGAGACTTTATAGTCTCACTAATATGATTCAAGATGAATTTCTTTTGGTATCGTCTTATCCGCCTTGTCGACAACTATTAGAGATGAATCTCACACTGAAAGATTGCGGATTAATACCGAATGCATTTCTGTGCATGAAAATAGTGAAAAAGGATAACAAATAAGATGTCATTATTCACTTTAATGCAATATTGTTTATCAAATAAAGTTTATGTTATCAATATACAATAAATTGTTTGAAAGGCGAATTTATTTCTGATCTAGATCGCATTGACATACAGTCATACCCCGGATAACGTTGCCCCGAATAAAGTTGTTTCGCTGTAACGTCGGTCCACCATGATGAAAAGGATCTTTTAAATCTTTTAAATCTATTTAATTGCGAATTTTTTTCTTAATTATAATTGCTTCGTATAACGTTGTTTCGGTTATCATCGCGTTCTTCTGGAACCATTTAACAACGTTAACCGGGGTATGACTGTAAATCTTTTAATTTCGTATACGAGATACTTGTCATTGAAATACGGTGACCATAAGTGACACATTATGTGGCACAATCTAACAATGTGAACAGTCGTCCCACATTTCAGTCTATTTTTATAAAAATTTCAAGCATACTGGGTTGTTTTTGGGAATCTATATTTTAAAATATATTACCAGAAGAATCTAAAATTAAATTCTTACAAATCTCCGTTTGTCAATTCACTAATGACAAAAATATTTTTGACGGTTGAATTTTTAAATTCATCACTGAGTCGGTTGCTTTATTTTAACAAACGTGAAAAATATCCAATTAACATTATTATTTTAATAATAAATTCTGAATTTTTACAAAATTGTAAGTTAAAAGTAATAATTTAAAGATATTTTATTTTGATTTTTAAAAATCCTTGAAAGATAATGTCAAATAGACGAAAATGTACTTTTACAAAGTAATTTCCATACATCACAAAATGTAATAAAGAAAATAACATAAATGTAAAATGCGAGAAATGTGATGGAACATATTATATTACTTGAGCAATGTGCGACATCAATCGACAAAAAAGAAATCTTCGGTGGCAGCAGTCGCTTCACTAGAGAAATTTTTTTAACCGTAGAACCACTCCATACCACATTTGCTCTCAAGAAATCTGGTCACAGTACATTAGAATTATTTCCATTTTGTGATGCAACTAAGATAATGAAATTTTTATAAATAAAATATTATAAAATGAAAAAAAATAAAACCTCAGCAAAGATTTAATTTTCGTTTTTATTTCTCAGTCCTTGATACTGCTATTTCTGTTTATGATTGATTTTAAGAAATGAAAAATCTGGAGTCAGTTTTTGGATTCATTTTTAACATTAACATACAAAGAGTAACTGCACAACATCAGTATTTATCGTGTGTTAGGCCTAAGTCATGACGTCTCTAAAGACATCGAAACAATGGATTTGTGTAATTGCTGTTTTGTTAATGGTTCTTCTGAATCAACTAAATTAGGATCTTTGGTAATTGTAAATCCCAGAGAGTCTAATGTTTGTCTTCCTAAATTCGATTTTTCCTTCTTTTCCTTAGCAAGTTTTCGTTTTTAGACTCCAGATTTATGCTGATAACTCATTTTTAGCTTTCGTTATTAACAATAAATAATTAAATTATTTAATGCAAATAGTTTGCGAAATAGTAAAAATAAGAGATACTTACAAAATCTATATTTCGATCGATTAAAACTGATTTATGATTATAAAAACAAAACTCATTTACTTTTTTCTCTGAAATAAGGCTGTAATAGATTTACTTAGATTCAAGGGAAAGTAACTATAATTTTAAACTAAAACTCTATCTGACACCATAAATTAAAAATATATAGATATAACATCATAAAATTTGGTGTCAAAAAAAATCAGATTTAGTAGAGACTAAAAACAATCAGTTACTGAAACCGCAGAGGACAGCACCAAAACAATCACATCGCCATCTGCGGTTTTAGCAACGGATTTTTTTGTCCCTACTAAATCTGATTATTTTTTCGACAACACCTTTGCAAATGAGAACAATAGACATTTTCAATCTAGTTACTTATAATATCTGGCCGACACCGACAATTTATCATTTTACATAAACAGAGGAAAAAATCAGCGGTGAAATCCGTTGATTCAAAGGTTTTCTGAAAATCTTTACAAAAATTTTAAATCAATGAATTTTTCATTAATTTGAAAGTTTTCATATTTTATTTGATGTTTAAAAGAGAGTAATTAATCATTAAACGATAAATCAAAGGTGAAAACCACTGAATCCATTGAAAAATCTTTAAGATCAAAAGCATAGGGAAAACGTTGATTTAGCATCCGAAAACAAGTAAATCAACAGTTGTAATTTTTGTGTGTGTTGTTTTCAAGTTTTAGTGCACCTCTCAGGGCCCCGTTTCAAAATCGGGCACGGGAAAATTACCCTTCTCTCCCCCTCTGTTCGGCCTTAGTGATGAGCCGATTTTTCAACGAGCATTGAAGTGAATTCGTTACCAAAAGATGTACTAGATTTTGTTTGTGAAAAAAGTCCTATATATATATATATTTATCCAAATATTTAGATTATCTTAAGAATATTTAACGTTACTTGTTATATTGATGTGTTGAAAGACGTTTTTAATTCATTTTAAATAGAATCTTTGCAGTGTAGGTTGTATTGCTGGTAAGCTAAAACAAATTCATAGGTTTCCAATTTCTAGTTCTGATCATGTATTCGTGGGAGTGAATCCAAAAATATTATAAACGCAATGAATAAATAAACAGGTTGTCAAAATAACTTAATTGTTTTTTAACATTTATACTTAAATACTTAATCAAAAACAAGCTTTTTACAAAAAAATTAATTTGAACATATTTTATTGTTAAGCACCACTCAAATCCCCTCTGTCCATTGAAGTTAGAAAATCCTCTTAATTAATCACAATTAAAATTGAAAAACACGAACACAAAAGAATAAAAATTCGACAAATATATTTATTAATAACTATTAAAAATAAAGATAATTATCAAATATTATTAATTATTTCTTTTATTGGACTCTAAAACCAATTAAATTAAAAATCACTAATCAATATAAAAATTAATTACTCTTGAATTTCTTTGTTTTAAACGGCTGAAACTGTTTGCCGCTGATTTTGTCTTGAAAATAAAATTGAAAATAAAAATTACCGACTAAAAAACTAATCACCATTACCTGAACCGGTTTTCGTGAATTCTTTAATCGACTGATCATAATTATAAGGCTTAACCTCACGCTGCCTTTTCATTGGTCGAGGTTCTTTTATTGGCTGTTTGTCTTGTATTACATCTTTAAAATTACCAATTGATTCCGCCAAATTTTCACTGGTCACTTGCGACTGATTACAATTATCGATCGGCGAATTGTCAATTATCTCCACATCCGATTCCGAGTCCTCTATGACGACTGCCTCGGAACCCACATCAGCTTCATTATCGATATCTATCGGTTTCTCAACCGGCACTGTCTCCATTGGATGGTGTTTCAAATACACTTTAACCATATCGACCTCAAACGGTTCACTTTTCGACCAGTTTCTCCACAAAATCAATTCTTTCTCCTTCATAATCTGTGAGATTTCTTTCTCATCGACAGTGATTTCCAAACTATCACCGATTGTCTCGGTTCGATCGTGCTTACTCAACAGAACATCTAGAATATTCTTCGCAGCAATTGTCTTTTTCTCTTGTGGCGCCATTGATTCGTTGTAGGCTTCCAGGCAGATTTTCTGGAAATCGTAAACGTATTTCCTAAGCAGAAGCAATTTCCAATCCTGTGAACAACATGCAAGAACACCGGAGGTTTCTCGGGGAAGATTTTGAGCAATCGATAAGAGATTCCTATTGGGCAGGACAAATTGGCAGCTTTCGTCTTCTTCTCGTGCGATGTTGTCCCGGAGTTCCCATAATCGCTTTAGCGCATACAATTGGCGAGGATTGAACGTTTCGCTGGATTTCTTATACAACTCACTGCATTCATTGAGATCGCAAGCCGGTTTGTAATAGAGTTTATAGCATAATTTGTGACTGATTTGGAATGCGGTTTCGATTAAATTCCGCTCGGATAATTCGTTTCTCATCATGTCGTAAATGAATAAGAGATAATGAGTATCGGTTCTGGCATATTCGATTAATTCTGCGATCAACGGCCGAATTCTCCAATCAGTAAGTCGTTGGTATTCTTTGTTGGCTTGGATTTTACAGTATTTCTCTAATAGGTAACTCAGAGATTTTCGCGGGAAATTCAATAATTCACACGCGTGACCCGTGTCGAATAAATTGACGACATAGACTCCAAAATCACGCTGTAACCACATCAAATCGGAATTTGAGCCGTGGAATACTTTAACAATAGAAGGATCTGTGAATATTTCATTTAGTATTTCCAGGTGGTCATGGAGAGCGAGAGTGTCGATGATATAATCAGAAAATCTGCATGATATCTGTATGAGACAAGTAATTCCGAGATAGGTACGAATATTGTGATGTTCGAGATCGACTGAAATTTCTTTTACTGACTTTAATCTGTTGATTAGACGTTGCAGCTGATCGAAAGTTTCGATATATTCATATGGCGTTTCATCGAGAGTTTTGGGGAATTCTGGGTTTGAAATACAGTTAAATTGCTGATTGGGAATAACAAAACTATCTAATTCCATTTGGTATGGATGTGGATAACTTTCATCATTGCTATTGATAAGACTATCTGCCAGTGATTGAATTGCATTTGGTTTTTTGGTTAGAATAGGTCGAAATGAAATTTTACTATTGTCTGCACGTTTAGCAAACTTTAATTGAGGTCTTTCGACTTGAACAGATGATAATAATTTTATAGTTTGTTGTGGGGTCATTTTAGTGCCATCGTGCGGCATAGATGGAATTTTATTATTGTATTCAACCATTACCATTTGTGTCGTAGGTTTGGCATTTGGATTTTCAATCAAGGTAATGAAATTATTACATTTATCTAATAATCTATCATTCACTTCAACTAAAATATTAAACTTGTCTTCTAATCCTTTCTTTTCTGCAGTATCCAATAAATTTCCTTTTCCATCTTGTTTGTCAATTAATTGTTGAATACTAAATTTAGAAAATTAAAAAAATTCTTTGTTACAAATTACCTATTTAAAACTTTTAAAGAAAGACCATTCAAGACTTTTTTATATTGTGGGTGGTCATTAAAAATACTTTCTTCTGAATGACCTTTGACTGGGAGATCAAATGAACTTTTAAGACATTTGCTCAAATTTGTTACTGCAGTCTAAATTATAAGTTCTTTATTTGTTATTATTAACAACTTGAAAAATAACCTTCATAAAATTTGTAATAGCAGGATTAAGAGTAATTGTTGCATTATCAGAAATCATTGTAATATATTAAATTATAACAGCATAAAATTAAGTATTAAAGAGTATTTAAACAAATTTTCTGTTCTTCTACATATATAGAGAGGTTACATAGAATTAGCATTTAAAAGTTGTATTTTTTTGTAGAAATAAAGTTTTTTAATTTAATGCCAAAACTCGACTAAATATTACTACCCCAAATTTGTCATGAAAATAAAGAGAAAAACTATTTAATGATGAAAACGAATTTCATTTTAAACGCTTATTGTGAATATCATAAATTTAATATAGTGTTATCATTTACAAATATGGAAAAATAAACATCAAAAAATAAATGCAAAAATAGAAACACTATTTTGGATTATTCGTCTAATTTGGCCAAAAGGAAAAGGAAAACGGTGAATAATATAGAAACATCAAATTTAAATTAAAAATTATTGATAATCATTTAAAAAATTTATTTTAAATTGTAAAAAATTTAAATATTAATAAATATATTATTAAAGTCATGATAACTATTAAATTTTTAAAGCTTATTCCACACAACCTAAATAGATTTTACACATAACCAACGATTGTAATTTCAAAAACAAACACACTACAACAAATCATATAAATTCGACGGTCTTTTGATGAGGGAGCAAAAGACGATAGTTTAGAACAGGGGTGTCCAACTCGTGGCCCGCCGAGGTCTTCTATGCGTCCCGCAACGTTATTCCAAAAATATTTGTCACTCCATATTTTTCGTTAATTTTTAATCATTACAAACGGCGATATAAGACACTGTGATGTATTTCACGCGCGCATGAAGTGTGAAGGTGTCCGAATGACTATTTTAGCCTTCATATGAAAATTTTTGGTGTGAAGGGTAATATATTTGTGCTACAGCGGCGCCATTACGATCACATTTATAACGCTTCCGCAAGCGGAATTAACTGTTTCACACTATGGATAGAAAAAAAGAGCCGTTTCTCAGTTGCTGCTGCACGAACTGGAATCGGTCAGGTAGTTTTTGCAAAAAAACGCGTATTGCTCAACTTACTTACTAATACTAAAATATTGCTGTTATAAAATATAAATTAATCGATTTTTAACTCATATGTATTTTTATTTCACAGAGAAAAATGGTGGAGAATATGAATATTAGGAAAAAACGAAAGATTGACCTTTTCAAAGCATCTTGGACTGTATACTATTTTGTAATGGAACAATTGCCATTGCAAAGGAGTACAATGTTAAGCGACATTTTTCAACAAAGCATGGCGACAGGTACAACAGCCTGACTGGTCAAATTTGAATTGATCGCGTGAACTCGTTGAAACAGAGCGTCTTCGGACAGCAGTCATTGTTTACAGCAGTCAGCAACAAGTCTGATGCTTCAACCAAAATAAGTTTTTAATAGCTGAAGCTATAGCTAGGCTTTTCCGATAGTGAATTTGTTAATGAATGCCTCAGGCTGTAAAAGTAAAAGGTTGGCCATAATATCTATCGAATTTTTTTCCAGGACACATGATTAATTTTTTATTATTTATTATTTTTAATTATAATTATGCTAAAAAATAATACTATTGTATTGCGGTTTATTTATTAAGTATAATAGTAATATTCGTAACAAATTACGATCATATATTCTGATGCGGTCAACTACCCATATTTACATATGGTCCCCGGACCTTTTAAATTTTTGAAATATGACCCCCAACGCAAAAAGGTTGGACACCCTTCGTTTAGAAAATAAACAGATTGCAGCGATACCACAATAAGAAGCCAATATATAGCAGGTGGCCAAGCGAGAGGGTGAAATGAAATATAATCGAATTAACGTCAGTTTCAAAATCAGATGAAGCACTTGAAGGCGTCACACGCTAACCGACCCAAGAAATATCAGTCATGCAGAACTGAGGCGGGTAACCTGAAAATAAGTCTATGGGAAAGCAGTTATCGACAACAGTAAAGATTCGAGATCGAAGGATCCTACAATTAGACCATAATGCAGAGTGCAGTCAAAGACGGAGACAAGCGTATTGTTGGGCTAGAACTGAATTCTAAACTCGAAATCTTGCAAATGTGATGGAGTGTGGTGGCACATAACACGCAGACTTATCATTAAGTTTATTTAAATAGAAAATATGCAACATCAAATAAACAATAATAATTAAAGAGTAAGAATAACCAAAAAATGGAAAACATCTAAATTAAGAAATAAAATAAACAAATTCAAGAAGTACCACATGAAAACTGACTCAAATATAACAGAAAAACTATAAAGTACAAAAACAAACTCGAATGAAGTCGAAAAAGTCGAGAACAGATTATCCATTTACGAGTAATGTTATCTCAAATAACCATTATACAAGAAAACAATTGCACTCGGAGAAACCGCTTCTTATCAGGATTATTTACTCTACAAATACCGATGATGTTCCAGTAAATAGTTTTTGGTTACCATCCTCAAATTGTCTCAACATCACTAAAACATATATATATCTAATGATATAACTAAATAATTTGGAAATATATATTTACAAATTGTCCTATTTATCCTCTGTCAATAAATAATTAATCAAATAAAAAAGTCAGTGGTTCTCACCCCGTGTTCCTGCGAAAATAATGACATTTTATCATTAAATTTGCATTTAAGATACATATCATCAAAAACCTCAATTAATTTTTTTATAGGATGATTCAATAATAAAGCCGTTACACAGATATATAAACATACAAAGATAAAAGTGTTTTTATTGCTTGTTATTGTTGCGCGTGGTATTTTCTTTGCTTATAAGAAGGCATAGTTTACGTTGTCGACAGATTTATAGTAATTTGTGATTGATCACTCATTATGGGCAAGTATTTTTTTTGTCAGTGTTCCGCGTAAAAAAATCATGTGAATGGTGTTCCGCGCTTTTATATTAATTGAGAACCACTGAAGTAAGTAATCAAAATTCACTAATGACAAAGATTGAATTGTTTTTGTGAATAATTTGGTAGTTCACAAATCGATATTTTTTGTATTTCACGATTTAATTTTCATTATCAATTTATCAAACTTTCCCTTTTGAAGGATTACCTTTAGACAAAACAGAACTGCAATAAATTGCTGACAACTGAGTACAAAGTGATTCAAGTGATCATGATCTTGACTTCTCTGAATTAAATAATAGAACTTAATAAGATTAAGAGATCCCTAGCGAAAAATCACCAAATTTATAATCGTATTGAATACATATTATATTTATGTAAAAATTACACTTTTAATAAACAATGGTCATGTCACAAAAATGTGTTATTCTATCATTTCTTAAAAAATTATCAATTTCAATTAAAAGTTCGCCATTATACTGTTAATGTTAGTAATACAGTGTACCAGTGAATCAGTGAGAATGATCATCATTGTTGTATTGAATTTTACTAAATGTCTGCAATTAATATCAACGATCAATTTTCAGCGTGTACTATAACAAAAGACTTTGGTATTTGTCACTCAGCACTCTGGCTTTCTGAAATTACTCTAAGAATTTGTTGAACACACTCGCAAGCACACAAAAATGCTGTATTGTTGTAACGGAGCGTGTAACGAGTTGGTATAAAAATAAAATTATTCATTAAAATTTTTCTCTAGTTTGGAATGAATATTTTGAGTTTTCTTATATTTGGATTGTTCAGTTTAATATCTGCAGAATCTCCAATTGACCTGGATGAACAAATTCAAGGTTACCCACATATTATCAGTCAAACATCGAAATGTAGACCAATTGAAGGAAACTATAAATCTTTGATAACATATGTTTGTGATCCTGATAAGCTCCTGGATGTTAATCAAAGCAAGTATTTTTAAATTAAAATTATAGCAAAATTTTGTATTTTAAGAAAATAAATAAAGAATTTTTAGATTGTATACATTTTTAATTAAATGGTAAAAATATGAATAGCATTGGTTATTTCATTGATCTGTAATTATTGAGATCAAAATAAATTTAATTATACTTTTTCGGTTCTTACAAAAATATCTGATTTTCGTGTTTCACTTTTATATAATATTTTCTCTTTTCGAATAAAAATGAATCAATTAAATTGTGCTTATTTATTGTCATTTGAAAAAAAGTAAATTTCAATATAAGAATATAATAAAAATATTTATATAAATTCAATATTTATTTAAATTCCATTCAAAATATTTTTTATGCAAAATTGTAAAAGTAAAAATTTTGAAAGTATAAAAAATACAAAATATGAAAATTTAAATTATTTTTGTCATGATTAAATTTCCATCGTTCTAGTTAATTCATTGAATGATATGATCGAATCAGTGAGAAAAGATATCAATGTGGGAGAGCCAGATTGCAGTGCTGATAAACCGAAGCCAACTATTGCAATTGCACTTGTTAAAAAGATGATCATCCCAGAGTAAGATCATGAAAAATTTAAATAAGACATCTTAATTACTTAACAAATTATTGATTTTACCTTTCAGTTTAATTATTTTAATTATTTCAAATTTCAAAAAAATTTCTGAAGAAAATTAGAAATTAGTATTATTTTATAATTAATTTTAAATAAAAATTTTTATATTATATTTATATAGAAAGGTGTGAAAAGTCATGAATCGCGTTAATAAATTATTTTTTAAATAAACTTTAAATAAAAATTTCAGAAAATTTAACTTTAACATTGAGTATTTTTTAAATATTTATTTGCTAATAAATAAATTGTAATATATATCATAAATTAATCTTGATCCTTAATAATTCAATAATTATCAAAAAATTTATCCTAATTTTTTTTCGTTTTTAACGCCATCTTAAAAAAATTTGGAACCTCTGTATTAACTAAGTAGGAAATTTTAAAGATAAAAGTAAATATAATATTTTCAAATTGATGCGGGATTTCAAGTAAGGCATGAATTTCAAATACAAATTTCAAATTCAAATTGTTGAGGATACCTAAATGAAAAATAACATAATAAATAAATAAATTACCTGGGGGAAGATCGTCATGACAAACAGGACGATCTATATGAACTCAGAAAAGAAAACAGAAGTAAAAAGAAGTTAAAAATGAGAAAGATAAATCAAAGTAAAGAAAACAAACAAGAAATTAAAGCAAATGTTATTATTAATTAAGAAGTACAAATGAAGGTGGAATTTCAAATTCCAGAAAAACAAAATATGGGAAAAAAGCCGTATCTTGACAGCCTGTCAAAGATAACGGAATTTCCAGGAGAAGGCGGCTTAACAAAAAAGGGAAAAGAAAAAATATCTCGACATCTGTCACAGATAAGGCTGACGTAGCGGGGAACACAGAAGAAAATGGAAATGGGAAAACAAAATCTGTCGCTAGTAACACAAATAAATTAACTATATAAAGGAAAACTGGTGAACACAAAATCAGGACAAAATTTGGAAAAGTTGGAACAAAATTTGAGACAATTTGAGAAACAATTCGTGAGACAATTTGAAGTATAGAGCAAATTTGGGAGACAATTTGGGAGATAAAATTATTAGAGAAAAATTAGACAACGTCGGACAAAACGTTGCTGGAGAAACGATTGTGAAAAAAATTGTAAAGAAAATAATTATGAAGAATAATTTTTGGAGAAGATTTGTATAAAAGAATTAGTTGAAAAATTAAACGAAAAGAAGTGACTTGAGTATTTGAATAAATTTGTGAAGAAGGTCAAAGGAAACAACCAGCTCAAAGTCCCAGTTGATAAATCAATCAGTAATTTGTGATCTTTTAATCCGGTGTTATACGGAAGTGCTATTCCTCACTGAGTGTTGTAATAAGCATTGTATAGTCACCAAGTAGAGGGTTGAATTAATTGTCAGTGTAAAGTGAAAGTTTATTTGTAATTATCAATAAAGATTTATGTTGTCAAGTGTTATTTGTGGGTCGGTCAAAAAACACGTTTGGAGTCAGAGTAACATTTAAATTTATCACCAACTCAATAACCCAACAAAATAATGGAAATACCGAGAATCAAAAGAGAGAACAAACAAAACCGAAATAATTAACGGCAGTTTCAAATATAAATAACAAATCAAAATCAATACAAATCGCCAGTTTTGATCGAAAAATGACAGAGTTAGGTGCGTAAGTATATCAGTAATAAAAAATGTTTATCTGCCAATTGGATTGAGTGGAGGATTTCCTAGGATGGTTTGCTAATGTTGAAAATTGTAATTGTTGTTGGTGGAATTTGTGGTTTTTTAAATATAGATAATATCGAGTTATATACATATTGTTTTGTTAAAATAAAATTTTAATTTGTTGGATCTTAATTAGTCGATATAAGAACGCATGAAGTGATAACCTAGAATTTATTATAAATGCAAAACTTTAAAAATAAATATTCATAAAATTAATTTACAAATCTAAAATCAAGAAAAATAATATCTTGAGATTTGGAACAATAATTTCTAAAACTGCTTGAATAGGGTCATCGAATTCTAATAAATATTTTCCTTAATATCCACTCTTTTATAAATTTAACAAACATTTTTTTCCATTTCAGAAATTCCAAAACTGAAGAGTTGATGAGCTTCGGTTCCGTGTTTTCATATTCATTATTTAGGAATTGGAATTTGCAAGTCAATTGTAAAAGTGATCCAGATAAAATAATTATCTTTTATTCAAAAGACGACAGTGTGGTAAGTATTTATTGTTTAAATGATGAATTAAATTGTTTATATTTACTCACGTCTAGCGTAAATAGTGAAATATTAATTTTATTTTACGAGGCACAAACAATTATTGAATAATAGGACAACAAATGCATACAGTAACTGTCAACATTTTTGTTAAGTCAATTATCATTAATACGATTTCAATAAAAATTATATTTATAAAATTTTGACAGTAGTTTAATATATTGAACACATTACCAACTCAGTCCATGAACAAGTTCGGTAAACTCTCGTAAATGACAAGGTCCAAAATCATTCAAATACAGAAAAAAGAGTTGAAGGGCTACGGGGTTGCGATCTACCAATGGATATATAAATTGATTAGAAATGTCCGCATTTAAGTAAGCGATCGCCAGCTTCAACAAATTCTAATTCTATTTTAAGGGCACTAATTGCTAAATAATTAAAATTATTTAGATAAGGAGTAGGGAAATACGAGTTCACTGCCAGATCCGGTATTTTATATGAATTTATTTGGTCTGTTATTACTTAATAAACATACAAAAGTTTTAAGAGTTGCAGATGCCTATCTTTAGTTAGTCAATTACCGGCAATTATCCATAAAATTATCAATCTAGCCCATCATATGCACTAAATGTCAACATCTGATTTTGATTTCCTACACGATTGGCGAAGAGTACCGATTCAAAAAAAGCCTAACTTATTGAAAAATTATATCGAATAATAACATCTCGTTAATATTAAAAACTAATTTCGGAATATAATTCCCTCTTTCAATTATGGCTTTTAAAGTTTCTAGAAAAGCTGAAGTCACAGCAATATCTGCACTTGCAGCTCCCATGGTGATTGTGGAGAGTGATTCTTTTTTATTTTATCGAACCAACCTCTGCTAAATTAAAAGTTTTCACTAAGGTTTCTTCTTTGCATATATATTTGATTACAATTACTTGTGGCTTTTTGCATGATTGTTGCCTCGATATCGTTGATGTATCGATATTTGAGAGTCCCAACTTTACTGGTTCTTATATCAAATAACTAAGATAAGACTTTTATAATAAAATATATTTAACAACAAAATTTACTGATTCAAGAATTTGATTTAAAGTATGGTGCGTGTATGTAAATTGTTATTTGTTATGTAATGATCATTTCTTAAAGAAAAAGATGTTTAGCGTTGCTCTTCTATGTTTCTCCGAGGTCTACCTCTTCAATTAAAGTTCGCTCAAATTTTTGGCGGCTTTGTAGTAATTTAACGGTCATATACTGCTTTTGCCTAAGAACTAAAAAACCGCCGTCATCTACGCATTGCTAATAAAGTTGTGAGACCACGGAAACTAAGACATTTTTCAAACAAATCTTTAACACAGAAGGAATTATCACATATTTCAAAGTAGAGGGTTTTTGTACAGAATTTTATTTTCTACAAAACTGTCAGATTATAATTTTGAATTTACACAAGTGACGAACGTAAAACGCAGCCAACTTTAAACTTTGTGCTTCTCATACTTTAATATTTCTCTGGTCAAAATATAACTTATCATTATAATTTAAAACCATTTGAATTTTATTTTAAAATAAAGATATACATTTTTAAAAAAATATATTTTTAAAGTGTCGGAAATTTTTCTTTTTGTCCGGAGCTACGTAAATGTTAGAGAGGGCGCTGCTTACCGAGCCGTAATAGCTGACACCGGATGTTATTTAGATCTGTATAAATAAGTTGTAGCTGATCCATAAGATACTTTTTGACATACGCTAGAATAAAAATAAAAACAATTTATTGAAATATTGTTATAGTACCAAAAAACAAATACTTAACACGATATTTTAACTTTTTATAAAAATATACTTAGCAATTTTAAATATTAAAATTGCTTTAAAAATGTCATTTATACTTTCAGTTGTATATCTTTGTTGGTAAAAAACTAAAGGCTAGACTAAATACAAATAAAC